>SJYC01136230.1:0-21550 GCA_006408675.1 Madoqua kirkii
GGCGAGGCGGGGCGCGGGGGGGTGGGGGGCGGCGAGGCGAGGCGCGCGTCTTGGGGGATGGCGGGGAAGCAGCCCAACTACCGACAGAGGGCCGCGGCCCCGAGAGGGGAAACGCCGCCGAGAACCAGGGCTCCGCGGCCGGCGCCGGTCTCGCGAGAACGCGCCGCCCTGCACGGCGGGTCAGGGCGAGGCGCACGTGGCCGGGGCAGCGCGCGCAGGGCCTGCCTTCTTCCTCCCTTGCCGGTAGGGTCCCGAGCGAAGCCCCACGCTTCCTGCCCGCTTCCGCGTGCTGCGGAAAGCCTGCAGCCTCCCGCTCAGTCTGTTTCCTTATTCATCCCCAAAGCGTGACGAGGTGCTTGCAGACACTTGCGCGTGTTCGGTGATGGTGCGGGGTGTTCGCCCTGAGCTCTGGTCCGAGGGCCCCGTCCGCCTCTTTTCGGGGTCGTGGCCGTGGGACTGAGGCAAAGTGGGCGGCGGGCCCTCGTGGTCGCAGCCGCGCTGGAGGCCGCCCCTAGGACGCGGCGCGGACCTGCGACCAGGCCCTCAGCTTCCGGCCTTGGTTGCAGCTCTGGGTGCCCCGCCGAGGGCCGGCCCAGCTGGCACCGCCCGATTCCGAAGAGGGGGTCTCGGTGCCAGTCCCCAGACCCACTCTGCCTGCGTGCCGCTTGTTTCTTACGTTGTTCTGCAAAACCCTCATTTATTTTAGCGCTTCCTTCGTGTGTCAGATGGAAAAGAATCCGCGTGCAATGCGGGAGAGCCAGGTTCAGTCCTGAGCTCAGGAAGACCCGATGGAGAAGGGAATGTCTACCCACTCTAGGATCTTTTGGAGAAGGCTATGGCACCCCACTTCAGTACTCTTGCCTGGAAAATCCCATGGATGGAGGAGCCTGGTGGGCTGCAGTCCATGGGGTCACAAAGATACGACGGAGCGACTTCACTTTCATGCATTGGAGAAGGAAATGGCAACCCACTCCAGTGTTCTTGCCTGGAGAATCCCAGGGACTGGGGAGCCTGGTGGGCTCCCGTCTATGGGGTCACACAGAGTTGGACACGACTGAAGGGACTTAGCAGCCGCAGCCAGGATCCTTGTCGGGGAAATCCCAGGGACAGAGGAGCCTGGTAGGTTACCTGCCAGGGGTTGTAAAGACTCGGACAGGACTGGACGGCTAACACACACCCTATTCTCTGCTTTTCCAGATCTTTGCCTGAGTAGGGCGGTGATGGTGAAGGCCACACAGTAGGACATAGTGGAATCACAGAAGCTGGTGATCGCACAGCCCTGTGGGCCTCCACACGGCGCTCAGCTCTCTCTGCCCAGGGACCATCGCCCTGTCTCAACCTCTCTGTTCAAGCTCCCACCCTCTGAACAGCTCAGTGTCTCCTCCTTCTTGCACAGGAAGTTGAGGCCATCAAACTGCAAGTTCTTTAAGCTCAGCCTAGCGAGTGTGCGCCTGTCTCCAGAGCGAAGCCCGTCTCCACCTCCTGTTCCATTACTGGGGTGGTCCCTCCCCTAAGGGTAACCCCTCCTCCATGTGCTTCAGATTCCACACTTCTCTGTCTTCACAGGGATCTTACATTATTAATGAGCCCCTTCAGCTGGATCTTTCCATAAATACTTAAACACACAGCTCTCTTCAATCTGTGGGAAAAAAAAATTCCCCTCATGTTACACCTGTGTCTTCTTAACAGCTTCTGTTTTTCCTCCAAACAGCCTTTTAATCCTTTCCAATTTTCAGGGCTAAACGTCTCAGAAGGGCTGTCTGCACCTAGGGCTCCGTTTCCTCTCCGCCCCACCGGCTCCCGCCTCTCGCCTCCAGCCGTACTCGCTGAGATCGCAGTGACCTCCACGCCTCCCAACCAAAGACAACACCTTCATTCCCCGCCTCCGGGCAGGCTTTCCCACAGCTGATCCCCACCATCTTCGTGGTGACTCCCAGTCGCCGCGCCTTCCTGGATGTCTCCCTCCATCTCTGGCTGAGTCTTCCTTCTCTTTGCCATGCTTTCCCCTCCTAACCTTCTGTCACAGTTTCTCGAGGCTTTAGGGGGTACTCCCTGCTGGTCCAGTGGTCAAGACCCTGCACTTCCTTGGCAGGGGGTGCAGATGTGTCAGCTGGGCAGGAAACCAACGTCCCACATGCCACACAGTGTGGCTACAAAGAAAGAAAATTTCCTCAAGGGTTAGCCTTAGGCCCTCTTCCTTTCTCTACTTTCTCTCAAGCATCTCCTTGGTGCACACGGCTGTCATAACTGCCTCATCAGGGATGGCTTAAACCTCAGTCTCCAGTGCAGATCCCCCCGGAGTCTCACACGTGTGTGTCCCTCTCTGTTCACCATGACCTCGTGTGCGTTCCAAGGCCGCCTGGGGTGGTCATCTGTGTAAAGAGCTCTGGAGTCCGGAGTTCAGGTTTCAGTGCTGCCTCTGCCTTTAGACCTGGCTCCTGCAAGCTACTTTACTAAGCTTGAGGGACTAGGTTATTATTAGCCTGGGCTTCTGCGATTTTTGTGTGATTTTGAAGCTAAAACTTTACAGACTGGTGAGTTTTCAGTAGGCAAACATGAGTAGACGGGCTTAGAGGACACATGAGCAAGGCCATAGAGATAACAAAAATGCATAACTATTTAGGCACACAGGGAGCTTGGAGTGTGAGGGCAGAAACAGGCTGAAGAATGTCGTTTAGAACAGTGTATTTTTTGCTGTGTATCTAGGAGACAATATTTGATGAATGGAGTAAGATGATTGGAGGCAGACTTAAGATAACTTTGGTAGGAATAAAAAATGGATCTGAGAGGTGTAAGAATAGTATATGAAAAACTTATTTGAAAAAGAGCAAAAGGTGATGAAAGGCCCAGGATGGGTACTGAAAGCGGTGAAGTGGTAACCGTGGTGGTCCAGCAGGTAAGACTCCTAGCGTCCAGTGCAGGGGCCATCGGTTCTATCCCTGGTCAGGCAACTGAGATGCCACATGGTGCATAGTACTGCCCCCAAAAAGCAGTGAAGAAAAGGGCCTTGGGAGAAGAGCCCGAAGAGGGGAGACGAAAGTGCTTGGCGTCTGGGGGTGATTCGGCTGGAGAATCATTTATTCAACAAATATTTAAACACCTCTTTTGTGCCAGGTACAATATGGGTATTGGCGTCCAAAGATGAAAAGACTTGATTATTGATTTCCAGGAAATATGTTAATTAATAATTACAAAGAATATGGTACAAGTCAGAATGGGCACGTGTTCAAGGAACAGTTAAATCATAAAGAGGTTTTATGTCTTTCTGGGTGAATAAGGATAAACATCATAGAGGAAGTACTTGATCAAAGATTGAAAGAATGAACTAAGAAGGTGATTAGGTAAAAGCAGAATACTCAAGACCAAGGCTCAAGTCTAACCCATTTTTATATTCCTTGAGCCCATTTTGTAGTGTTCAGAATATAGAATGACCATAAAATTCTGGGGTCTAGCAGAAGATGGCTACAAAGGGAGGTGGAAGATGATGAAGCAATGAAAGAGAGGAAGAAACGCTGACCACTCAGAGGCTGAACTTAGAGACCATGTGGTGTCTTCCACATCCTGAGTGGTACTGTGTCAGCTTGAAGGAGCTGATTCTGCCTTGAAGTTTGCCAGCCTACAATTAAGAGAGTTCAGCCATCAGGAGAATCCAATTCAATAAACAGAATTACAAATTTTTATTCTAGTTACATTCAGAAGCTTTAAAAGACAATTATACTTTGGGCCAAGGGACAGGCCACAAATTTAAAAGAGTCAGAAGTCTTGATATTTTCTGGAATCTTTTTGCTCATCTTTAATTGAAAGGATATTTACTTTTCAAGCCAGTTTTCCGGTCAATCCAATTCTGCTTCTCTGTGACACATACTCTCGTTTCACCTTGGCAGATTGGTTTCATTAGAAATAATCCACGGTGGGGGTAATGTTAACATAATATTGCTTCTAAACTCGGCACAGTTTGATGAAAGGTTTGGATGTGTTTGGGGGGTTGCCGTTCCAATTGCAGACGCTTTGCCGGCATTCCCTGACAGTCTGCCAGTAGCGGAGTGGCAGCTAAATGGGCTTCTCATGCTCTGAATGTGGCCGCGGGGACTCGGTCCTACGACTCTCTTTAAAAGCCTTGGGGAATTGATGATTGAGAGGCCCTGAGCTCCTCTGAGAAATGTTGTTTCGAGTGAGTGCTTGCCAATTCCAAACTTACCAGTTAAAACTGGAAGATGAATTAGGTCATCTCTCACATTTGTGCATTGTTTAATCCAGTTTGCAATGTTATGTCACATACATTATTTTCCCATTGGATCTTTATAGTCACTCTGGGTTGTCGTCAAGAACGGTCTTTCTTTTTCCATTTTATGGATTTTACAGGTGAGGACTGGGTTGAAAGAGAGTAACTTGTTTGTTCGTATTTGCAAAGATAATTAAATGTTTATGAGGTCTGAGAATCAACTTGGTCAGTTTGTTCCCAGTCAAGGCTTATTAGACTTAACCAGGTAGTTTTACTTGGTAAGACTTTTAAATTGATTCATTGAATAATGACAATCCAGTCTTTGCAGCAGATAATGTCCATGCCACAGGTTTAAGCAGGCAGGTATAATGAAGATAGAAAGGCACTAAGGACCGTGACTTTGCTCTTCAGGGCTTGGACTTTGGTGCATCTGTGTGTCAAGCACAATGATGGCTTTACTGAGTCATTTGTTAGTCTGCCTCATCGTACATTTGAGCTTCCCAGGTGGCACTATTGGTGAAGAATCCGCCTGCCAGTGCAGGAGACGTTAAAGACACAGGTTTGACCCCTGAGTTGGGAAGATCCCCTGGAGGAGGGCACGGCAACCCATTCCAGTGTTCTTGCCTGGAGACTCCCATGGACAGAGGAGTCTGGCCGGCCACAATCCATGGGATTGCAAAGAGTCAGACACGACTGAAGCAACTTAGCATGCATGCACGCATCATACATATACCAAGTTATCTCTTCCTGAAGTGTACAAAGAGGACTCTAGAAAGAAGACAGAATGACCGCAACAGGAATCTTTCATGAGTAAAAGTTCCATTTCGTCAAAGGAAGATTCGTCTCAAACTTTCTGCTATTCACATTAATTGTGTCTCAAGTTGCTTTGGTAGAAGACGCTGCTGGCCCAGGTTCCTGTACCTGCCACAGTGGTTCTTCAAGGGAGAGCAGTCTTATCTGCTGCCAGAGAGCTCACCACTGTTAGAGTGCCTGGTTTCTCCTCGTGCAAAGGTGTTACTCTCAGAGGGCACCCAATGGTTGTTGGCTGAGACAAGCTTGGATGTCAGCAGCAGGCTCCACTAGAATGAGCTCTTCCTCTGTAAACAGTAGGCCTTGGTCTTGATCCTAGACTTGTCTATGCTCCCTCTTTGTGAGCCCTTTGTGAAGCCTTTGTTGGACTTAAGTTGACATCATTCCACTCTTCAGAGAGAGTTTAATGCTGACTGTCAAGGTGGACGTTGTTGGAGCATCTGCCACCTAAGTGAGCTTCCCAGGTGCTGCTGGTGGTAAAGAACTCACCTGCCGACGCAGGAGACGCAGGCTCGATCCTTGGGTCAGGAAGATCCCCTGGAGAAGGAAATGTCAGCCTGCTCCAGAATTCTTGCCTGGAAAGTTCAATGGATAGAGGAGCCTGATGGGCTGCTGTCGATAGGGTTGCAAAGAGTCGGACACAACTGAGCGACTGGACACACACACCACCTGTGTATCCCAAAGTCCATGAAGCTCCATGCAGCTCACCATCTAGTCACAGATGTGCTGTGTCTTTGGCACAGCAAAGAACAGCTGGAGGGGCTTTTGGCAAATACCTCCACATGGTTCCCATTAACTCTTGTCTTATCTTTACATATCTAAGAGAGGTATTTTGGATGATTCTTTGTGGAACCAAGAAGTCGAGAGGATATATCCTTTACATATTTCACCTAACAAAACCAGGAACAAATTGATGATTTCCTTTCAAGGCAACTTGATATAACAGTGTCCCAGACTATTAAAAAGGTTGAGAGCCTTAATATGACTTAAATATTTAGGTATTGAAGTAGAACTTTGTCCTGACATTTGAATACTAAATGTATCTAAGAAAGAATTATTTTTTTTAATTAAGTCTTTATTGAATTTTTTACAATACTGCTTATGTTGTTTATGTCCTGGTTTCTTGGCCACAGGGCATATGGGATTTTAGCTCCCTGACCAGGGATCGAACCTGCACCCTCTGCATTGGAAGGCGAAGTGTTAACCACGAGACCAGCAGGGAAGTCCCCTAAGAAAGAATTCTAAGAAATTATATGGAAATATTGAATTTATGAACATCTGACTTGTAAATCTCTGCTCAAGCTACACTTCACTGTGTTGTGAGAGAAAGGGAGAAAAATGTCTTCTGCTAAAATGTCTAATAAGGGGATACAAGGACAAAGATGAGGTGGCAGAAAAGACAAAGAGCTCTGAGCCGAGAAGGATGAAAAGGCTGAACTACATGTGGACACTAATTCCAGGGTTGGTCTGCGGCTGACGTGAAAATGCTGGAGTCAATGGACTAAAGAAAGCACTGCCGTGGATTAGAGGTTATCAGGACAGCTGCAGGGCTGCAGGGCGCTGAGCACTCGGTGGCCAGGGCGCCCAAGTTCAGCGGCTTTGGGCCGGCAAGCCCTGATCATCGAGGCTCACCGCACCCTGCATCGCTGGGGCCAGGAGCGCTGTGTGGCGCCGACCTGAGAGATGGCTCTGGTGCGATTCTGATTATGTTTTGCCTCCTTTTACTCCATTCGGAGCATCATTTTCCAACTTTCCTGTTAATCCTGGGAGCTACCAGTTTTCTCCCAAGAAATCACCACTTTTGCTTAAGTTATTCAGTGGTACTTTCTGTCCTTTGTAAGCAAGAAGCTTGGCAAGTGCAGATCCTGGAACCAGTAGTATCCGCAGGTGTATTTTAGGACAGTGAGAGAACTGTGGGCTCTTTGAATCCGTTAGAATGAAGAGCAATGGAAAATCCGCTCAGATTCGGTCTTGAGCATCCAGAGCTCATGGTGCCCAGTTGAGAATCTGCTGATGAAACTTGTCAGTCTGGGATAAAACACATATCAAAAGCAAGATTTGGTGGACTGAGTTGTTTCATGCTCTGGGGTGCAATGAAGACTCCCAGAATTTGAGAACTGTTGGCTGAGGTGTGTATCACGTGGTGTCTCAGCAGAAAGGAGGTGGCACACTCAAATAGGGTGGCTGGGGAAAGGCCAACAGAGGGCTCATTCGAGTACTGTGAGCAGGGCTGAGGGAGTCAGCCGGAGGCCGAGGAGCAGCTAAGGGACGTGAACTGCAGGGTCCTCACAGCCCCTGCGCCTGGAAGAGCGAGGGGGCAGAGAGGTCGCCAGGGCCCCAGGAGCTGCCGCTGCAGCCGCAGGTTTCGAGTGGAGGCAGCCGTGGGCTTTGGTGAAAGGATCCAGCCACTGCCTCTGGCCCGCAGGCTGCGGGCCGGAGGCAGGTCCTCCCTTATCTTTCTCAGTCCGAGTCTCCCCCTCAGGCATCCCAGGGGTGCAGCCAACCTGAAGCTGCAGGGCCGAGGTCACCTGGTTGATGTGGAACCTGGAGATGGCTTTTGGGGGCAAAGAGGGAGGAAGTGAATGGAGTGTAGATCAGGGCGGACAAACAGAGGCTGTTCTTCACGGGGCGGCTACTTCTAATGGCACTAGAGAGAGCTTTCAAGAGATTAGCCAACTAATTCCTACATTCTTAGCTCAAGGAACAGCCTGAAAGAAAGGTATTTTCTATGGCTATGGGAAAGAATATCTTATCTCTCAGAGGCTTAGGATGGGGATGGCCCCAAACCAAACAGTTTTGTTCCAGGGTTTGACATATCACAGAATCAGCTTAATTCAAAGGTTGTTAGACTTCTAAAGTTAGAAGAAATGAAATAGGATGGGACCCTGTGAAAGGACTGTCTACGCTTGCAACTGCAGTGAGGCTTCATGGCCAGCTGAAATGGCTCACCCCTTTCCAAGACTGCCGCAGAACTTGGTGAGCCCGTCTCTAACTCTTGCAGAAGCCATTTCGTCCTCTGTCCTCTCTACCAACCTTACTGACTGTCTGTCCGTTAAACTTGCTCCTATAATATCTGGGCTGTGTATATGTGCTCAGTCACGTCCGATTCTTTTTGACCTCATGGACTGTAGCCTCCAGGCTCCTCTTATCCATGGGATTTCCCCTTCAAGAATGCTGGAGCAGGTTGCCATTTCCTACTCCAGGGGATCTTCCCCACCAGGGATAGAACTTGCATCTCTTTTGTTGGCAAGCAGATTCTTTACCACTGTGCCGCTGGGAACACCCATTTATTTTTATTATCCCCATGAAAATTTGACTATAGTGAAATATCCCACTTTTATACACTTTCTATCTCACAAACTTTCTAGTTTCTCAAATTCTTCTAATAGTGAAAAGTATATTTCATTCAAAGTCAAAATGGAAGAGAACACCAATGATTTTTGGACTGTCGATTCCAACGTTGAAAGGTAAGCTATAGTGTAACGAGGACGGAAGCCTCCAGAGGCTTGCCGGGGACAGTGAGGGAGCTGAGCTGGAGGCAGCTGCTCACTTCAGCAGGAAGTCAGAGACGCAGGAGAGGCGTTGCAAACGCTGCCGCTTGACGTCTCTTCACCCTCACAACCAGCACGGGATCAAGTACAACTACCAGGCTGGGGGCTAAGGTATTGGGTTTTTCCCTAGAGATGACCTAGGGAAGGGGTGTATAGCACCTGGATTCAAAGAGAAAAAGGAAAAAAAGAGGCCCTATGAATAAAGAGTAGAGCTTGAGGGCAAGGATAGATGTTACAGCCCTTTCCTGGACCCAGGGCTCCTTTCTAGGGTGCCCGAGTGAGCAGCAGGGCCCGGCGCTTCAGGTGCTGTCGCGACATCTTTGAGCCTCGCGTGTGTGCTCGGTCATGACCGACGCTCTGCAACATCCTGGACGGCAGCCTACCAGGCTCTTCTGTCCATGGAATTCTCCAGGCAAGAGTACCAGAGTGGGTTGCCATTTCCTTCTCCAGAGAATATCTGGGTTGGGGACATTTAAAAAATTAAATCTGAGAAAAGAATTTTATACTCCAAAAGTATTATAAGAATTTACTAACTTATGTGGACAAAAATCTAAGATGTGTGTGCAGAAGTGGATTCTGAGAGTGTGTTGGGTTAAAATGGAAGAAGATCGTTTTATTTCAGGCTGAGTTTTTGGAAACTGGTCCATTTCCAGTTTATGTTGGGTTCATTGTGCATATCTGGGAGTGGTTCTAATTTTTTTTGATTGGTTGCCTGAAATCTGGACCTACAAGAAAAAGATGCCAGTTTCTCTAGAGAGGGAATGTAAAGACTGTAAAGATGGGAGGGTGGAGACAGATGAATTGTATGACTCACCTGCCCATTGCTTAGCCAAGTTCCCCAGGGGCCTGCACTGCAGCCTCTCTGCCCTTTGTCCACGCTGCTTCCTTCCGCACCTTTCCACAGGCGCTGCTCCAAGGGGCCTCTTAAATAAGTGTACTGAAATTTACATGCCGCCTCGGAGTTCACTTACCAAAGACCCCAACCTGTGACATCAGATGTGTGCGTGCGTGTTCTGAGTCGCTCAGTCATGTCTGACTCTTTGCCACCCCCATGGACTGTAGTCCACCAGGCTCCTCTGTCCATGGGATTCTCCAGGCAAGAGTACTGGAGCTGGATGCCATGCCCTCCTTCAAGGGATCTTCCTGACCTAGGGATTGAACCCGTGTTTCTTATGTCTCCTGCACTGGCAGGCAGGTTCTTTACCACTAGTGCCCCCTGGGAAGCCCAACATCAGCTGTAGCCTCATCTCAATTACGAAAATGAGGAATATAACGTCAAGCCATATTTCTTACCTTGCAATGTGTGTGTGTGTGTGTATACTTCATTATCTGCTTCCTCTATCTCATTTTCATATGTGTGTACATATCATATATTGTCAGGTAATGACTTTGATTTATTTAGCTGTGCTGAGTCTTAGTTGCAGCATGTGGGGTTTAGTTCCCCGACCAGGGATTGAACCTGGAGCCCCTGCATTGAGAGTTTGGAGTCTCAGCCACTGGACCACCAGGGAGGTCTTGAGTAATGACGTCTCTTCTAGTCCAAGTGGAAGAATGTCAGGAAGGAGTAGGATCCGGAGCCTGGGGCTCGCTACAGGACCCAGCGAGACCTTGTTTTGCTCTCAGGTGACTCTGAGAGTCTGGTTGTCTTGAGAGGCATTTCACTGTGTTTACAGGAGCAATGCTTTTAAAAATGTTAAGAAGCAAAGAAGGATCTGGGGAGACTTTAGTCAGAATGGAGGATGCTGTGAATGTTAGTCATTCTGACTGCCCAGAACCTAAAAATGTCCTTTGCGTTTTGGAGAAAGTCCTGAGAGGTGAGAGGTTACTCTCGCTATAGAACTGGAAGCAGTGGGCTATTCTCTTTTTAGCTTTGCTCTAGTAGCTGAACCCAAATAGGAAAGGAGTGCGTCAAGGCTGTATGTTGCCACCTTGCATATTTAACTTATATGCAGAGGACATCATGAGAAACGCTGGGCTGGAAGAAGCGCAAGCTGGAATCAAGATTGCTGGGAGAAATATCAATAACCTCAGATATGCAGATGACACCACCCTTATGGCAGAAAGTGAAGAGGAACTAAAAAGCCTCCTGATGAAAGTGAAAGAGGAGAGTGAAAAAGTTGGCTTAAAGCTCAACATTCAGAAAATGAAGATCATGGCATCCGGTCCCATCACTTCCTGGGAAATAGATGGGGAAACAGTGGAAACAGTGTCAGACTATTTTGGGGGGCTCCAAAATCACTGCAGATGGTGACTGCAGCCATGAAATTAAAAGATGCTTGCTCCTTGGAAGAAAACTTATGACCAACCTAAACAGCATATTCAAAAGCAGAGACATTACTTTGCCAACAAAGGTCCATCTAGTCAAGGCTATGGTTTTTCCAGTGGTCATGTATGGATGTGAGAGTTGGACTGTGAAGAAAGCTGAGCACCAAAGAACTGATGCTCTGAAGAACTGAGGGGCCTTCTGTCCTTGTCTGGCCTGGACTCTGCTCCTTATGGACTGTATTCTCTGCTTTCCCTATTTATCTATGACACCGGCCCATTTTGCAGGGAACATCCCAGATACCCCCGCTGCCTAGAATTGAACAAAACCCTGATTTTATTTACAAGTGATTACCAGCGAACTGGAGAACAGCTGCTTCATGGACTTGGACTGGCGTCTGAGCGAGTGGTGCGGAGCCATCTGAAAAGCCCCCTCCTTGTTCCACAGCCGCTGAAGCACTGGCAGGAACAGAGAAGCATGTTGGATCCCACAGTTAGAAACTCTGGAGTGCGGGCTGTCTCCCGTCAGAGCAGTCCTCTAGGTGACTCATTCGGATGCAGTGTCAAAGCTGTGCGCTGACCTGTGGCCGTCACAGCAACGGCAAGAAAAGAGATTACTGGTAAACCCAGACAGGCTGCCAAGGCAAGCACAAGCAGTTACCCATTTCTTCTTGACATTCTCATTGCAACAGGTAAGTCGTAAATCTCCTCTTGTTTAAATGGCAGATGTTAGAGCGTGTTATATTTGTTTAGGTAAACCTATAAAAGGGCAGAGTTAACTCACGGCATCTGGAAAGCAGGCTCTAGGTTAATCCCTTCGGATTCAGGAAGGGATTGAGGAAGAAGTCTGGGAAGCAAAGAGCACCCTAGGGACCAAAAAGTGACAGAGCAGAGGCCTGCTGGCAGCTCAGGTCAGAGCCCGTTAGAGACACGCCCTTCTGCGGCGGCTGAGCGTGCCCCTTCTCCTCCTTTTCCAGACTCGCATGTTGAAGCCCTCACCCCCGGATGAAGGGATCCGGAGGCGGGAGACGCGGGAGGCAATATGGTCATGAGCGCTGAGTCCTCACACGCGAGATTCGTGCCCTTTTAAAAAGGGACGTGGAGACTTCCCCACTGGCCCAGTGGCTAAGACTCCGCGCTTCCACGCAGAGGCATAGCTTGGATCCCTGGTCAGGGGACGAAGACCCTACATGCCACACGGGAGAGCCAACAGATAAAGGAGAGAGAGGCTTGACAGAGCTCGGTCTCTCTTTGCCGGGTGAGCAGACAGTCAGAGGACGTCACGTGCAACCCAGTAGCACGGTTTTTACTGGGATGAGATGGCTGGATGGCATCACCGACTCGATGGATATGAGTCTGAGTGAACTCCGGGAGTTGGTGATGGGCAGGGAGGCCTGGCGTGCTGTGGTTCATGGGGTCGCAAAGAGTCGGACACGACTGAGCGACTGAACTGAACTGAACTGAGACTAGGAGCACTTTGCTCTTGGATTTCATGGCTTCTGGCACCGTGAGGGATAAAGGTTTGCTGATTACACCACCCAGTCCATGTTATTCTGTTGCAGCAGCCCGATCAGATGAAGAGTAAGACCGTTTCCAAATAGAAAGGCGTCTGTCGATGGTGTCTCTTGATGAAGTAGGAAATCATTCAGTAAAGGCTAATAATCATAACAGTGGCTTGCATCTCATATACATCTAACTAAGGAACTAGATGCTGAGAAAGCACATCATCTTAAGAGAGCTTCAGGCAGAACCTCTGTCATACTCCTTGTGAAAAGTTACCGATTACCTGCTCTTCGCCCGCCACTGCAGACATTTTCTCAATTCAACCTCTTAGCCGTGCTCGGTGGAAGTTTTTATTGTGTCCGTTTTACAAATGAGGCTCGGAGAAGATAAAGGCACTCTTCAAAGTTTTTTCTGTGTGCCAGGATGCCAGAACCCAGCTTTGTCTGATTTCAAAGGCCAGGCTGTTTTAACTGTTTTGATTAGAGTTGGAATAAGACATTCATAAAGCATCTGCCCACAAGATAGGCATGTTAGTCTGCTCAAGGCTCATCCCTCTCTTTCTGAGGTTAACAACAACCAGTGCGTGTTTTGTTTTTAACCACATGTCCCTGGGTACCACTGTCAGATTCAGAACCCCAGGCTGCCCTGAAATTTGATCCTACCCAGTGTGGGATCTTTCATATTCTCCTGTTTTGGCCTCATGATTTACCTAAAGCACATCAGTCCAGTTTAGTCTGGAACAAGTTCTGAAAGAGAGCACATTGCTTGACGCGCTCGGGGAGAGCAGAGAAGGGAGTCAGGATGGAAGTGGACTCTGTGAGAGTGCTGTGGTTTGTCACAAGGACCAGGGTCATGTGGTGACTTTCAAAGACCCCAGACAACCAAACCACCGCACGCAGGGTGGCTTTAAAGACAGACGGTTCCAATCACCCTCTTCCATGGAGCAACAGAAATAGGAGCCGAAAATGACCTGCTTGGCCAGCCTGTCCTTCCGGAGTGTTTTCAGATGGTTCTCTGACGAGGCTGAGTGAGGGCTCTTGGGTTTGATGAGCTCAGTGTTGGGGGAAGCTCGTTTGCTTCCTCTGTGAGTTGGCCACCTAACTGTTCTCACTGCTTGGAGACTTTCCCAACCCCAAGCCAAAGCTTGCCTTCGCTGCCCTTCATCTCATTGTCCGTCCGGGATACTCATGGGCCTCTGACTCATCCTTTTGTCTCTGGCAGGTTCCATCCTTCGCAGAGGCTGGCGTGCCATGCTCAGGGTGTTGCCCTAACGCCTGACTTCTCCCAGTACCCATCAACAAGTCATGCTTTCCCAAGACGGGGAAGCTCAGGCATGAAGGCCAGAGATGCTTTGCACACGATGGCCTTGGGAGGTGGTGGAGAGCTTAGCCAAGTTTCCCTAGGTCTTCTCCTCATAGCTAATCTTTCCAGACGTTACCATTAATACGCCCTTAATGGTGCAGGCAAGTGAATGCGCATCTCAAATGCTCTGCCCAGAGTGGCTTGCGGCTTCTTCAACACGGCCTATCTGGTCTCACACTTTCACATCTTAAAGGTATCTGTGCTTTCTTTAACGAAAAAAAAATGTTTTCAACACTAGCCAGTGAGGATATTTCACTTGGCAGACTCGCCTGCCTGAAGCCCCAGCCCTGCAGACCCTCAAGGAAGCCTGTCATCATGGGAGGGAACTCCATGGCGGTCCAGTGGCTCATGGAGAAGGGAATGGCAGCCCACCCAGTACTCTTGCCTGGAGAACTCCGTGGACAGAGGAGCCAGGCAGGCTGCAGTCCATGGGGCTGCAGAGTCGGCACGATGGTCGCTCGCTCACTCCAGTGGCTGGAACTGTGTGCTTCCTCCAGGGCTGCAGGTTCAGTCCCCCATCAGGGAGTTAAGACCCGGCCCACCAAGTGCTGTGGACCAAGCAAACGAATTGTCATCGCAGGAATGTGCTTATACTGAGTCTGGGACCGCAGAGCCCCCAGACATGTTATACAGAGAATACAAATTCCCATCTGAGAAGCAAAACTGAGAAGTACCAAGTGCCCTTCAGGGCCACGTGCGGCGGGAAGGGCTTAGCATCTAGCGGGTGAGTGAGCCGGTGCTCCCAGCGCATGGGGGCACTCTGCTCTGGGTGAACGAGAGATGACCCTGCCCTTCCTGAGCTCTGGCAGCCTCCCTGTTTTCAGAGTCTGTGACCCCCGCTTCTCCTTGGTAAGGTGGAGGATCATAGCCTTTGTGTGGTTCCAAAGAGAAGGTGTTTGTGAGATGCTCAGCCCGAGTCCTGCGGGCGGGATAAACGTGACTGGCCCTTCCTCCGTCTGGAGGAGACAAGGAGAGGAGCGCTGGCCGGGCCTCCCTCTGGGTCCTCTCTCTCCCTGGCGTCGCCCTCGGGCCGCTCACTTGCTGGAACAGAAAACTTTCAGCCCGCAGGCTCCCGGCGCGCGTGGCCAGGGTGGAAGGCGCTCCGCCCGCGGGGGAGCCGGGCAGCAGCCTCGGGGCAGCGCTGCGCAGCGGCTGCCGGGTCTCGGCCTCCGATCCGTCTCTGTCCAGGTCTCCCTAGCAAGATCTCCTGCTGAGCCCGAGGCCGGCCGCCGGCCCGCACCAGCCCTAACCCTCACCGCCGGCCCCAGGCCGTCGGGCGGGCCGGTCCTGTCCGCTGGCCCCAGCAGCCCCGGGCTGGCCCGCGTGCGTTCAAGCCTAAGCTCCCGTCACCCTCGTTGAAAGGGCGCTGTCCTTCGTTTGTGTCGGCCGCCGGGTCTGGGGCTGCGGGCTCTCCGGCCACGGTCACGGGCGTCCCATCGCAGGGACCCCTGTGTTGCAGGGCCGGGCTCGGGGCCGGGGACTCGGTCGTTGCGTCGCGTGGGCCCAGTGGCCGCGAGGCTGGGGCTCTGTCGCCCCAAGGTCCGCGGGGTCTTCCCGGCTCAGGGATCGAAAATGTGTCTCCTGCGTTGTCAGCGGATTTTATGTCACTGAGCCCCCAAGGGAAGCCCTGCGTGACCCTCGTTCACCCTTTCTCGTGAGTGCAGGGCCAAGTCGATGGGCTGGTCTTTGCACGATCTATCAATCTCTGTATCTATTGATCCATCCACCCATCTATCATCTGTCTCTAGGATTTTAAAAGATCGGTCCAGGGTCTGAGGCCCCTCTGATGTCGATGCCCGAGGACACGTTTTTCACCAGTTGACGGGGAAGCCAGGTCCTCCCCTCTGGCCAAGGCGGCCTCTCGCTCAGTGAGGCAGCTGGCGTGAGAGCACCGGCTGGACTGGGCCAGGCTCGGGCTCCGAGCTGCGTCCCTGCGTCCCTGAGCGTGGAGCCCGTGATGAGCAGCGGCGGGAGCACGTTAGCATTCTTCCCAGAGGCAGGGTGGCAGCCCGTGTGCGTGGCCTCAGGGGGGACATCCAGGCAGGCTGCTCGGAGGAAAGGACCTCGTGGGGACCCTGGGCCCCCATCCTCTCTGCTCTTCCTTCCATTTTGGAGCTTGTTTCCTGGGCCTTCTCATCAGTTTCCTGAGTCAATCCCTGCCCTTCCAGAAATTTTGGTGTCCTTCAGTTAGCTGGAGTTCCGAGTACTTGCAAGAACCCGGACTCAACAAACCCTTCAGCACCACCCCTCCTCGACCGGAATCGACGGCTGCCCCTGCTGGGTGGTCGCCTGGCGTCTGTAAACAGGTGAGGTGGCTCGCGGGGAGCAGTGTGGATGTGCTGCCACGTCCCCCACCGTGAGGGGCTTGTTCCCCAGATGCTGGAGTGCTGGGCAGACTGCAGGCCGCTGCCCTGCTGGGAGCCACCCTGAGCTCCACCCCTCCCTCTGCCCAAGCGTGCGTCCATCCTCTCTGCACGTCCGGGGCTGGTCTTCAGAATCGCCTATCAAAGCCCCTGTGTGCTGGTCTCCATCGCGGTCTGCTTCCTGGGAACCTCAGTGTGTGGCAGTCTTTTAGTGCTCAGTTGTTGGGGCTCCAGTGCAGCTGCTAAGGAGTAAGAAACGTATCTGCTGAATGACTGACTGGCTCCTTTTGGAGAACGGAAGACCTTCCTTCTCTTGCCTAAAATTGATCTCCATATCTGCTCTGGATCCATCTCTTTTCCCCGTCTTGCTTCTCTGTAGACCTGTCTTCACCCTCTTTCTTTCATATCCCTGACCCTCAGGCATGAGAGGATCTCAAGCTTCGCCTTTGCTCTCTCGGTGGAGTCAGTCACCAACACGGACGGCAGGGTCCGAGGCCGCTGACCTGGGTGTCTGTTACATTCCCAGCACCTGTCCCCATGCTTGGCTCTTAGCAAGCACTCAGTACATCACTTACTGACTGGAGAGTGGCAGCGTCTAGCTTCTCTGTTGGGGAAAAGAAAGCCCAGTAGCAACGCAGAAGATGTTCTGAAGAGGAGAAGGCTGAGTCTAAGCCTCTTGGAAGACCCGTGTTTGCTTTCATAGTTAGTCTAACATTGTTATTTCTTAGAGCCTTTCCTCAGTCATCAAGCGAGGCAAGGCCTCTTTACTTTTATTTTTATTCACATTAAAGTCAAATAATTGGTGTGACTGAAGTGCTTTTCTCAAAGGGAAAAGCTACTTTAACAGATACCAGTAATACAAGATAAATGTGTAATGAATCATAATTATGAACATGTTCATGTTAGCTGTGTGTATTTTGTTTGGCTTTGCAAAGGAGAACCACTTACATAATCTCATTTGTTATATACAATCTATAGGCCATTCCTTATTCTTTCCATTTTATAATGGATCAGACTGAAAGTCAGGGACTGTAACCTTCCGACCCCAAATTACACAGCTAGGAAGTGGAGGATCACTTAAGCCATTTACAATCGCTTACTTGTCACTTGCACGCTCTCTGTTTCGCCTGGTGCTGTTGAAGCTAACCCTAGAATTTCTGTTTCACCTGATGCTGTTGAAGCTAACCCCAGAATTTCAGGCTGCGTTGGTTCCCCAGGTCGGGGCGGGTTGGTCAGACTCTCCCTCGTGCCGCTTGTCGGGAGGACCTGTGCGTGTGTGTGCGCTCAGTCGTGTCCAACTCTGTGACCCCATGGACTCTGGCCCACCAGGCTCCTCTGTCCATGGGATTCTCCAGGCAGGAGTACTGGAGTGGGTCGCCATGCCCTCCCTCAGGGCATCTTCCCGACCCAGGAATCGGACGTGCGTCTCTTGAATTGGCAGGCCGATTCTTTACCGACTGTGCCACCTGACCTATTTATGAAAGCTGAACCCTCATTCCTTTTTGTGATGACTGTTAGGAGAGAAGTCCCACTATCTAGCTGTCTAAATCTTTTGTGAAAGAACTCCTGGATGAGACAGAAGCTGTATTCGTTTGGAGGGTATATCCAGTTCATAGGCTCCAGGGACAACATTTGTCCCGAGAGTCCAGTGGTCAACTCAGGGAGAGACGGCACAGCCAAGTAAGACAAAATTTCTACGTGTAACCGCTACTGATTCAGACTAGGAAAAGGTCGCTGACTCCTGTGATCGCAGAAGTCCTGTTATGAAGCTGTTTCTTTAAAGCAGAGGAAGGCGGAAGAGTCAGTTTGGGAAGAACCCCGTTGCACCCTGATAGCGATCTGGCCCCAGGCTCAAAGCATTTCTTTCTCTCCAGAGCCCATCCTACCCGCAGAGCCCTTCATGCTGGAGAGCCAACTGTGACTTGCTATACTTTTCATTTGGAAACAGCTCTTCCTTTCCAATTTTCCAGGCCTCTCTGTCTAACCATGTTCTTGGCACACTGTTTGATCACAGCTCAGACATTTTAACCTGCTTAAAAATACTGTGGATGGATTTTCCAGGAAGGCTAACCTAGACTTGAAAACAATGTTTGATCTTAAGGAGTAGCTTTCTTTCTTTTTTTTTCTTTTCTTTTTGCCCACTGTCTAGAGTGTGTGTGTGTACATGTGCATGTACGTGCATACGTGTGTGTGTGTGTGTGTGTGTGTGGTTTGGGGACTGGAAAAGCAATTTCAGCTTATTGATGGGGAAGCAAAGTGCCTGAAAGGTTTTGCCCTGCTCTGATTATTCACAGACGGGATAGGCAAACTCGTTATTGATAATGTGGAAGAACCGGCAAAGAGTTAGGAGGAAAGCGCAGTGGGCAGTGTGGACCCTTTCTGCGGAGGTCCCGGTGACACCTGTACACCCGCGCTCCGCGCCCGCCTTCGTCTCCTTGGCCCGGACCTTTAAGCACTCGGGTGCAGCTGCTGAGGCGGTTACTGCCGCCTGCCCTCCCTCTTCCTGGCTGTTATCTCTTGAGTGCTCACCGCCTGCTGGTGCCGTGTTCAGCGATGTATGGTGGCCTCTGTGCTAAACCTTACCTCTGTGCTAAACGTTACAGTCTCCACGGCACGGAGGGGAATGCAGAGCTGTGTCTGCGGTAAGAAACGTGTCCAATGGCACCGAGGTTTTATTCAAACCCAGGAGCGTCTGACTCCAGAAGCTGCACTCTAACCATTCAACGAGCTGCCTCCACCAAGAAGCCGCCGAAGGTGCTTGCTTCCGAGCAGGACTTTCAAACGACCTCCAGATTCTGGCCATGCGGCCGTGACCTCCACACCCTTCAGGAGAGCTGGGTAGGTCTCTCTCTTTGCAGGCCAAACACAAGGTGAAGCTCGGTGAACGGGAGCCAAAAAGAAGATGGGTTTAACAAACTCAGACTCTCCCTGCCGCGGATGGTGAGGCGGGCTGAAGGCTGTGATGTTTATTAGCAGTGGAGACAAGGATCTGCTTTGCTGAAGAGTTTTACGACATACTAAGAGCTGTGCCTGTGGCTCCCTTCTGAGAAAAGCAAATGCCAGGCGACAGGATATGAGTGAATAAAATGTGAAATCGGGTGGAGGGCACGTCCCAGCTCTGGCGGGTGTCCTCACTGAGAAACACCATCGTGCTCTTCTCACGGCCCGGGATTTGCTTCTTTCCCACTTCCCTTAGTGGGGTGTGTTCGTTAAGGTGCTTTAAAAACGCCAGAGTTTTCTCAGTAAAAACATGTAGAGGGAAATACAACGTCAACTTTTATTTTAGCAATCTGGACTATGCAGATGGTGTGTGGGGGGAATACTTTTTAGGATGTTTTGGTTGCATAATAAAAATAGACAGATGTATTCAATTAAAAAATGTATTGATTTCCATAACTATAAAATCCAGTGTGAGTATGTACTTCAGGCGAGGTGTGAGCCAGTGACTCAACAGCAGAATCAAGGTGTCGGTTTCTTTTAATTGTTCCGCTTTGCCTTCCAAGGGCTTAATGTCATTATGAAGTCCCCGCACAGTTTAAGACACTTACTGGCAGCAACTCAGGCCGGTGTCTTGTTTATATCCCAGAGAGAAAGAGAAAATCTTTCTGCTATCAAACCAAAGTCCTTTGCCTGTTATGACCAATTTAGGCATGAATGCATCCTTGAATCAACCTCTGTTGCCATGTGAATTAGAAGAGGCTGTTGATTCTAACAATAGTCTCTTGTTGCTAGTGGCTTGCTTCAAACTGGTTTCATCAGGCAGCAGAATTCCCTCTCCCTTCCTGCTGCTGTTCAGTCTCAGAGTTGTCTCTGACCCTTTGTGACCCCATGGACACAGACAGTCAGGGAAGATAGTGAAGGCGGCTTCCCTGTCCATCACTGTCTCCCGGCGCTTGCTCAAACTCATGCTCATTGAGTCGGTGATGCCATCCAACCATCTCATCCTCTGTTGCCCCCTTCTCCTCCCGCCCTCAAGCTTTCCCGGCATCAGAGCCTTTCTCAAAGGGTTAGCTCTTCTCATCAGGTGGCCAAAGTATTGGAGCTTCAGCTTCAGCCTCCTGTCATGATTGGTTCAGGACTGGATGTGCAGTTGGTGCCCAAACCAAGCTGGAGATAGATTTCCTGGCAATAGTGGTTGTTTGGTGACGGATGAGGACAGGTCCAGTGGGTGGTGGCCATGCAGCCACACTTCCCATTTCAGGAGGAGGCACGATCAAAACACAGCCATCTAGTCAGTGCGATTCAATTTTTGGTCATTGAGAGAAATGTTAATACAGGAGAAAATTGATTACGCTCTTTTAAACAAACTGAATTCCATTTGCCTGCTGTTGCTGCCCCTATTTACCACAGTAGATTCGAATTTTTTCACTCATGTTACACATAGCATCAAAGACAGGTGATGTAAGCTATCAGAGTCACTATTTACTAGGCAAAAAATTAAGGAGCAGCTCTAGATGTGGGCATGAGTCTTGTTTTTCCTCTTAACATTTTCCTGCTAAATTTCTCTGTAAAATTATACACATACAAAAAATACCTACAAAAAATGCCTATACTGCATTCACTACATAAATGCAAAGTTATGTAAAGTAAATATTAATACATTTCTTCATCCCAATTACTCCGAGTAATGTTAACACTTAAAAGTCTTCTATCCTTTTTTTCCTATTTATGGACAAAGGGTACAGAGATGTGTCTAGAATTGTTTTGGCTGGTCTTTTTTTTTTAATAAAAAGTGAAATTATATAATGTATATTACAAATATTCTTTTTCACTTAATAATACATCACTGATATGTTTCCACATCATTTTTCAGTAGACAACTATGAATGCACTGCAAAATTTTTCCAACTATTATATCATTCTTTTCTGTTGTTGATGGACATGGAAGACAGTGCTAATATTTCACTGTATTTCATCTGGCATGATACTCTTTTTTTCACTAAACTCTTGAGAGTCCCTTGGACTGCAAGGAGATCCAACCAGTCCATTCTGAAGGAGATCAGCCCTGGGATTTCTTTGGAAGGAATGATGCTGAAGCTGAAACTCCAGTACTTTGGCCACTTCATGTAAAGAGTTGACTCATTGGAAAAGACTCTGATGCTGGGAGGAATTGGGGGCAGGAGGAGAAGGGGACGACAGAGGATGAGATGGCTGGATGGCATCACCGACTTGATGGACGTGAGTCTGAGTGAACTCTGGGAGTTGGTGATGGACAGGGAGGCCTGGTGTGCTGCGATTCATGGGGTCGAAGAGTGGACACAACTGAGTGACTAGACTGAACTGAACTGAACTGATGGGGTATTGTACACTTAAAAAGGGGGAATCATATGGTGTGTGAATTATGTTTCACTAAAGCTGTGATAAGATATGTATGTGTGTGTCTATGTTTTAAGTCAATGTGTCCATCCATAGAATCTGATCCTGTGCTTAGAACATAGTATCACCTAAAATATATATATATATATATATATATATAT
>SJYC01136232.1:0-22764 GCA_006408675.1 Madoqua kirkii
ATTCTAGCTAGTTCATACAAACAATGAATGTTTAAGAGGGTATGGATAAAAGGGAAACCCCTGCACTGTTGGTGGGATTGTAAATTGACATGGCCATTAAGGATAACAGTATACAGATTCCTTTAAAAAACTAAAAATAGAACTAAAATGTGACCCAGCAATCCCACTACTGAGCAATTACCCAAAGAAAACACGCACCCCTGTGTTCATTGCAGCACCATTTGCAATAACCAGGATATGCAAACAACCTAAATGTCCATCAACAGAGAAATGGATAAAGAAGTGGTACATATATACAACGGAATATTGCTCAGTCATAAAAAGGAATGAAATCTCCTTTGTGGAGATGTGGATGGACCTAGAGACTTTTATACAGAGTGAATTAAGTCAAGAAAAGAAAAACAAATATCATATATTAATGCATATATGTGGAATTAGAAAGAATTGCCATAGTTGATCTTATTTATAAAGCAGAAATAGTGACACAGATGTAGAGAACAAATACATAGATAGGTATCAAGGGGGAAAGAAGGAAGGGATGAATTGGGAGGTTGGGACTGACATATACATACTATGTATAAAATAGATAACAAATGAGAGCCTACTGTATAGCTCAGGAAACTGGACTCGGTGCTCTGTGGTAACCTAATGGGAAGGAAATCCAAAAAAGAGGGGATATATGTACTTGTATAGCTGATTCACTTTGCTGTACAGTAGAAACTAACACAATATTATGAAGCAACTATACCTCAATAAAAACTTTAAAAATTCCAGTTAGCTCAATACAGCACAAAGTGGTATAGGTGAGGATATTCTGTGTGTGTGTATGTTTCATGGTAATGAGAATAAAAATCTACCAAGCTGGTAAAAATTTACTTTTGAATGTGACATATAAAAATAAAAGTTAGTAATGACGTAAAAGGGTGATTCCTTTCTCTCTGTGTCTGTGCATGATCAGTCATGTCCAACTTTTTGTGACCACATGGAATATGTCCCCCAGGCTTCTCTGTCCATCATCCTAACTAATGAAATCATAAAATGAAATAAATAAATCTCAATTGGTATCACAAAAGTAGATGAGAAAAATATTCAAAAGAAGAAATTACGGGTACCTATAAATAAATGACAGGAATAAGTCAAGTTTTTCATCCTTATGTATATGCCAGTAGGACTGTGTGTAAACATACATCAAGACATATCCACCAGAATGTTCTTAGCACCACTATTCATAAAAGTAAAAACTTGGAAACCATTCTGATGTCCTTTCGCAGTCACATGGTAAATAAAAAGTGACATATTCATATAATAATAAAAACAATATCATGGTGATACACAACAATATGGGTAAATCTCACAATTTTAAGTTTTGAAACAAACCAAATACAAAAGAATATGTATAATATGATTCCATATACAGAAAGATAAGTACCTGCCAAATGAATTTGTAATATCACAAGTCTGAGTAATGACTAGTGTAAACTCTTAGAAAGTAGAGAGATTAATGATAAGAAGTAGCTAAGAGTATGAGAGATTGTTCTGGAATATGGGCAGTGTTCTAATACTCCATCTGGCCATGCTTATGTGGTCAGTTTGTGATACTTCATTAAACTATAGATACTGGTAGACTCTAATCTCACGACATGATGTTCTCTATGGTTTGAGAAGTTATTGGCCAGTGGAGAAGGATCAAACATACCAGAAGAGACCAAAGCAGTCTTTGTTCCACCCCAGGAGGACTGTCAATTTAGTCTGTGTTGTTCCTAATCAGGGTAAAGTCATAGGCACATGTTTTATGGTTACTGGGCTCAAATCTTTCATAGTCACATAAGCAGAAAGCAGAGAGTCTCAGACCTTCTATGGAAACCCCCCTGAGAACCTGTTTGTTATTTCCTGAACTAAAAAGCCTGAACATGGTCAGTCTGAGACAGATTTGAGGGTGCAGTTGGACAGGACTAGAGGAAGACTTGTAGTTCTTTAGGATAAGAGACAGGCCACTGGGAAATGGAGATTTTCAGAAACTAGCAGGTAAACTTAGGCTTATTACTAAATGACTTGTCCCATGTAAAAAAGGAGAACATAATTCTTTGTTTAATTTCTTTATGTCTTAGAAAAACACAGATAAAGTTGTGTGCATATCTATGTGACAGGAAAATAACATGAGGTAACTTGTATTCTGAGATCTTCTGTGACATCCCCTAACTCAAAGTTTCCTTTGTATCACACCTCAGGTTCTAAAGAGGAAGACTGTGGAAAATAGGCCTCTCAGCCATATTTAGCAGAAATTCAGTAGAAGGGATATAGTTGATGACATATATGTTATAAAAGTTCAGATATTTGTTCATTTTTTCTAATCTATATTGATCTCTAGCTTGTTAAAGTTCATAAATATTATTAATTCCAACTTGCTGGGATTGTCAAGAAGCTTTGAACTATTCAAACTCAAGATGTCTTCTCTTAGAAACAGGAATTTTTTTGACTCTTGTGTCCTAAGTAAATTGCACATGTATATGTGGTTTCGGTGTGTATGTAAAAAAGAAAGAGGTCATTACAGTGTCTCATTTTAAACTTGCATACAGCTACCAAGAACAAGCTTGTATTAATGAAGACAGATATAAGTCAATGGAAATGGAAGAGTACAGAGGATCTAGAAATACACTCATACATATATGCTACACCGATTTGTAAAGAGGAGTGGAAAATCTATCAACAAATGGTGCTGGGACAATTGGATATCCATGTGGAAAAACCTGATCGTTGACCCTGCTTTATACCGTACCCAAAATAGCTCATCACACCACACCCAAAATAACACAATATAGACAAAACTTAAATGTAAAACTTAACCTATTAAATTTCTGAATAAAAGAAGAGTGAAAAGTATTAATATTCATGGCCTTGCAGTAGGCAAAACTTTCTTAGGATACTAAAATCAAGAGCCATAAAAAAACTGATCAACTAGAGAATCAAAATGAAAAATTTGGCTCTCTTTGAAAATTACATTAAGACAATTAAAGGTCTAACTAAAGAATGGAAGAAGATATTTTCAATGAATATATCTGACAAAAAACTGGTGTCCAAATTATATAAAGACTCTTACAGTTCAATCATATGTAGGAGAATGTAGTAAGAACAGGGCAAAGTGTTTGAATAGCTGATTTCATAAAAGAAGATGTTCAGTGGTCAGTAAGTGCATGAAAAGATGGTCAACATCATTAGTCATTAGGGAAATTCAAATTAAAACTGCAATGAGAAAACAGAACAAACTCATTAGAAAGGCTAAAATTAAGAAGACTGACAATATCAAGTGTCAGAGAGGATGTAAAGCAGCTAGACCATGCCTCACTATTGGTAATAACCGTTTCAGAAACTTGTTAGGCACTTGTGAAACGCGCACACACCATATGACTCAGACATTTCACTTCTAGATATCTATCCAAGAGGATTAAAATTTTTGTCCATAAAATGATTTGTGTATAGATGTTCATAGTAGATTTTTGCATAATAGCTAAAAACTGGAAATATTCAAATGTCAGGAGCCACGTTAGGCATTACTGACAAAATAGAGGCACAGCCCTAAACCCCCTCCCTTTGTTCCATAGGCACAGACTCGGAATGAGGATTTAGGTTTTGTGATTCTGACTTGTGTTTTCCTTTCCTCAGCTGAGCTGACTGAAGAGAATATTAAGGTGCTTATTGTTTTTGAGAGGAGCAGGAGAAGGCATAAAGCCTTCTGCAGCTGTGCTCAAAGAATAATGCACAAAGTTAATCACTGACATTTGTTCAAGGACTTTTACAAAAGAGTGTTCCAGGGTGAGCACAGAGACCACAGCTTGAGACCATGGAAGGGATTCCTATCTGAAGCCTATTTGTGAGAAAAGTGTTTATGGCAAAGGAGTTTGCTGAATTTAGGGCTTAGGAATAATTAAAATAGTCAGAAGCTAAAGATTTAAGGATTGCTGTACTGTTACAATATTCTACTATAGCTTATAAAAATTAGGGACTTTAGAGATATTATTAGCTAGAAGTCCTTTCTAAGAAATAGTAAACTTAGGATACTAGGGGCAAACAGGACTTAGAAAGTTAGAAAGAAACTGAGGAATGTGGTATGCAGTCCAGACATTAGCATGAGTTACAGTGTATTCACAAGGACACATGAGAAAAAGTAGATAAGAGAATCGCTGAGGAAGGAACTCCTTTTGAGGGGCAACAATGATTTTTGGAGAAAAATAAATCTGGGCCAATGGGAACTAAAAATATCAAACCTCTGGCCTAATGCTTTTGTAAAAGTATAAAAGAGAATCATAAGCTTGAAATACATAAGCAGTCCAAGAAAACTGAGAGGCTGCCTCAGTTTCTCTCGCCAACACTGCCCATCCCTTCAGGTAGAATCCCTGGCTGCTAGAGCTGGACTCTGGCACTCAAAATGTCCATAAATAGATAGATACTGGGTTGGCCAAAAAGTTCTTTTGGGGTTTTGTGTAACATCCCCTGAATGAACTTTCTGGCCAATCCAACAGCTAAATGAAATATGCTATACAATAAAATACTGCTTAATATAGAAGTGGATAACTACTCATACAAGCAACAACACAGTTGACTTTAAAATTTATTCTGTTGTCTGAAAGAAGGCAACAAAGAAAGAATACTTATTGTATTATTCCACTTATATAAAATGCAAACTAACTTATAGTAACCCAAAACATATCTGTTTGCCCAGAACTGGAGCTGAGGGAGGAATAGACTGCAAAGGGGCACTGTAAATTTTGGGGGATTATGAAAATATTTTCTGTCTTGATCATGAGAATGGTTTCAAGGGTTTAGTGGTTTCAACTTGGAAAAATTCATCAAAATGTATACCTTAAATGGATGCATTTTTCTGTGCTAGGTTATTTCTCAATAAAATTGCCATAAAAATAAGAAAATAATTTTAAACTAGGATAGAGGAAGCCACATGATTCCATCTTCTGTGGGACTTTTCAAGTGCAAGAACATAGGTTCATTTAAGTGGGAGTGTATGCTTACACTTGGACATGACTTCCGTGAGACCATTTTATTCCTATATTCTAATTTGCTTTTAGACTAGTGAGGCTTCTGGGAGCATTCTAAAACCACATAGAATATTGTTTTCATGTACCTAGCGATTAGTAGCAAATGCCCTAGCTACAGTTGAAACATGAGGCATTGTCTTGAGGACAGAAAAAATCTGAACTGGGACCTGAACCAGGAGTAGCCAAGTGTTTAGAGGATGTTTTTGTATAACAGAGGAGACTGAAGAAAAACGTTGAATCCCTGGGGGCCCAAGGAAATGTGAAACCAGCATGGGAACAGCCTTGGACAGAGTTGTACTTCTTACCAGCAGGTGAGACCCTTGAGGTGGAACATAAGTGCATCCCAGCTTGCACCCAGCAACTTGTTTAAACCTCTCTCTGCCTTTCGTTTTCTCAATGCATCCATTCTATTGCCATCTTTTCAATGTCTCAGGACCCAAAAAAGTCCAGTTTGATTCTTCTTCATTCTCTTCTTCATTTCCGACAATCAAACCACTCATCTTCATAATTTTACATATAATTTACACTTACTGGTCTACTCCTAAGTGCCAGGTACTTTTTGAGACAGTGGGGCTAGAGAGATAAATACGACAAAGACTGAGTAGGTCCTTTGAACCAACAGTCCAGAAGCATTGAGAGGGGTCTATGAATGCAGGAAAGATTACATCAAAGAGACCAGTAGTTGAGGCTTTTCTCACATTTGGTGACTTCCCTTTCCATTTCTACAGAATGTAGAGGCTATGTGGTCAGACCTTCCTCATCTTCAAAGATTGTCACCTTCAAATTAAGACTCTATTATCCATTCTGTGTTCTTCCCTCTGGTCCCTAAGGAAGAGGCCAACCTCTCTGCAATACTAACTCTGTCCTCTAAATCCTGCTGCTACTCACTTCCCTTGGGCTTTTTTTTTTTTTTTCTTTCTTTCTTTTCTTTACCTTGGGTCTAAAATATCTTAAATATTTTACTTTTGTGGTTGCTTCACTTTGGATAAGAAAACACACATCTTCCTATTTTGTTTAAATATAGAGTCAATCTTGCCTCCTCCATAAGCTTTTCTTTATATTTCTTTTATTGCCAGATTTCTCAAAAAGGAATTACAAATTTAGCACTTCTGGCTCAGTAAATGTTTGTTGATGAAATAAATTGCTGAATGCATCCTAGCCACTTATTATTACTTAGTTTCACTTCTGCCCTCACCTTTTTCTAGAAAAAGTTCTCTAGAAGCCTGAGATTCACATTCTAATTATCCAGTCCAGGGAGCCTTTCCAGCTTTCTATCCTGTTAAACCTGGGAGCTCCTCTTTGTGGACCACTTTCCTCTCTTGTACCCATCATGTGCCTTTGAGTGAATGAGATCATACAAGTACTGCTGATTGGAAGTTTGGTAAAAATATTTGTAAATGTCAGCATTTATTTTACACATATTTATGAGGGCTCGCAGCATGCTGGGAAATGCTTTAGGTACTGTGTGTTGACTAATGAATAAGGCAGGTTACCTCCCTGCTTCTACAGTGTTTACCTCTCCTGGGGGAAGCAGACCATAAACTTCAAAATATTTGAAGAAGGAAAATAATTTCAGGTTAAGTGTTAGCAAGGAAACAATCAGATAATTGGATGGAGAGTAACCTGAGACTGCTTTTGAGCATGTAGTTAGAGAATATGTGTTCAGAGACTCTGCTGCTAATTGTGAGCTGCTTTAAGATCTTTATGCAGTGTCTAGCCTTTTCTAGTTTCTAGCAAATGTCATGGTCCACCAGTGACACCACTGGGTATTTATCTAAAGGAAAAGAAAATACTAATTTGAAAAGATCCTCCCCATCCCTGACCAGGTTCATTCCAGCATTATTTACAATAACCAAAGTTGAAAGCAACATAAATGTCCCTTGATGGATGGATGGATAAGGAAAGTGTGGTACATTTCAAATGGAATATTACTCAGCAAAAAGAGAGAGAAAGAGAGAGAGAGAGAGAGAGAGAGAGAGAGAACCTGCCATTTGTGACAACATGGTTTGACCTTAAGGGCTTTATGTTAAGTAAAATGTCAGACAAACATATATACCATACAATCTCATTTATATATGGAATCTAAATCATAACATAACCAAAAATGAGCTAAATGATACAGAGAACAGATTGGTGTTTGCCAGAGGTTGGGGGAGGACAGAAAATGGGTGAAGGAGGTACAAAGGCTGAAATTTCCAGTTATAAAAGGAATGAGTCCTGGGAATATTTGTGCAGCGTGATGACTGTAGTTGGTAGTACACTATTGTGTCTTGAAAGTTGCGAAGAAGACCTTAACATTTTCATCATAAGGAAAAGTAAACTATAACTGCGCAGTGATGGATGTTTACTCGGCTTGCTGTGTGTTATCATTTTACAATATATAGACATATGGAATCATGTTGCACAGCTTAACTAATGTTATTTGTGAATTATACCTCAAAAGAGAAACAAGTAACAAAATGTTATCTTGCCTCTTAATCTCTACCTTCTATTGTAGAGTTCTGTAACTGCTCTTTGAACTTAGATTTATGGTGTTGAATTACTTATCCAGTTAGAAACTTATTTTGAATTTCTAACTCTGGCCCTTTGAGGGTATTATTCCATTTTGATGAGCAAATGATGATGTGGATACCTTTTATTTCTTGAAAGCCATTTTTTTCCCTACTTCTTCACCTAAACTATATCCCTGTTAGTTACCTGCTAAATGCTGGCATTAGTTTGTGTTATTTGACTGCTCCATGTAAGAAGCTCTTGAATTTGTATCTCTATCCTTATATGGTCCATCTTTCACAGTGCATTGAACCTCACAGGTAAGTCATTAACTTATTTACAAAACTTGAAAAGCCCTCATTGGTTTCTGATATGATCAAATTACTTGGCCCTAGCATTCAGTGCCCCTCACAATTTGGCACAATCAACCCAATCCCCCCTTTTTTCTTTGAAATGAAGTCGCTCAGTTATGTCTGACTCTTTGTGACCCCATGGACTGTAACTGTCCATGGGATTTTCCAGGCAATAGTACTGGAGCGGGTTGCCATTTCCTTCTCCAGAGGATCTTCCCGACCCAGGGACTGAACCTGCATCTCCCACATTGTAGGCAGACGCTTTACTGTCTGAGCTTTCTGTTATAATATTACTTCTGTATTATGGTTTGGTTTCCTGGATTCAGGCAGGGGACATTTTAGCTCCCCCACTGGGGATTGAATTTCAAAAGGGGAAGTATTAACCACTGGTCTGCTGGGGAAGTCTCAACCCAATTTCTCTTACAACCACTCTTTTTCCTTTTCCAAACTTCTAGTTCACTTTTCTTCCCTTAAAAGCTTTACGTTGTCAACTTTCCTCAGTCTCATAGTATTTTTGACCCTGTATGTTGAGGCGGAGCAGAATATGCCACCTCTAAATCTGCCACTTTGACATGTGGATTCTTCTGAGCAGAAGGCAATTCAGACCCAGCATATTCAGGAAAAACTTTTTTACCTCTCCTTGAACTGCCTAAAAGAATTATATAGAGGGCCTGTACCAGAAAACCCTGGAGAAGGCAATGGCAACCCACTCCAGTATTCTTGCCTGGAGAAGTCCATGGACAGTGGAACCTGGTGGGCTACAGACTGTGGGGTAGCAAAGAGTTGGAGTGACTGAGTGACTAACACTGTACCAGAAAGAGCTATTACCAGAGGCAGCTTTTTTATCAGAAAGACAAATTTGCACGACATCACAAACATTTGCTTAACAGTCATTTGATCTTACCATCTTCTTGTGAATTATCTCCCCGCTCTTTGAAGCCCCAGACCCCTACTGCCTTCCCTTTAGCTTGAGATGGGATATATGCCTCAATTGCCAGACCAGATTTGAGTCTTGGTGGGGATTCTGTAAGTGTTAGGGGAAGCACACTGACTGAAACCACCCACCCTGGCCAGGCACCATAGTAACCATTTGCATGAGTTGTTTTACGACAGGAGATCCTGGTTCGGAACACGGAACTAATCAGCCACCACCAACAGGAAGAGTTCAGGAAAGGTCAAAAGGAGACACCACATGTCCGACCACTTCCCAGAATCCTTCTCTCTGGCATCCATGTTGGCTGAACTAGGCGTGTACCACCAGAAAGGACTCTGAGTCAGATGATTGGCTAAAGACAACCTGGAAACTAATCCCATCACCATAAAACCCAAGACTGCGAGCCACAGGGCAGAGCTGTTCTCCTGGGTTCCCTTACCCTACTACTCTACACCTGCCCTGGAAGGGGTCCCCCTTCCTGCAACATCGGTGAAGAGTGAAGGGTGAAGGTGAAGTTGCTCAGTCATGTCTGACTCTTTGAGACCCCGTGAACTGTAGCCTACCAGGCTTTTTCATCCATGGGATTTTCCAGGCAAGAATACTGGAGTGGGTTACCATTTCCTTCCCCAGGGGATCTTCCGGACCCAGGGATCAAACCCAGGTCTCCCACATTGGAGGCAGACCTCTGAGCCACCAGGGAAGCCCTCCTGCAACATAAGTATATAATTAAACTTGACTTCGTCCTGTTAATCTGTTTTATATAAATTCAAATATTAGATCAGCAAAATATTATATTAGATAAGCATTTCCCAGAACACTATACTCCTAACCCAGTTCTCCTTATTTGTGAAGCCTTCATTTATTCTTCCAGGTCCAGTTAGTTCCCCTCTTCTCTGTATCTACCATAGCATCTCTTACTTACATGAGTCTTAATAAAGTCAAACTTTTCATGAGTCCTTTGCTCTTGGAAAGCAGTGATGGTTAAAAGAAACCCAGGCAACCTTTTGTGCTCTGAGAATGAACTTACTGCAAAGAGTCAACTTTTGCATATGAATTAGGTAAGACTCATTTGTGTGTTCCCCTATTACTTATGAGGAGGCTAGACACAGACCCCTTTTAAAAAATTAACTGCTTTTCTTTCTCTCTTTTTCTTTATTGCTATACAGTAGATCTTTCTTGGAGAAGGAACTGGTGACTCACTCCAGTACTCTTGCCTGGCAAGTCCCATGGACGGAGGAGCCTGGTGGGCTGCTGTCCATGAGGTTGTGAAGAGTCGGACACGACTGAGCGACTTCACTTTCGCTTTTCACTTTCATGCATTGGAGAAGGAACTGGCATCCCACTCCAGTGTTCTTACCTGGAGAATCCCAGGGACCGGGGAGCCTGGTGGGCTGCTGACTGTGGGGTCACACAGAGTCGGACACGACTGAAGTGACTTAGCAACAGCAGCAGCAGATCTTTCTTGGTTACTTATTTTAAATATACCATCAGACAAAGCACTTTAAATTCCATTCTTTGCCTCATGAAGCTTTCACTGAGCTGTTTGTCCTCTGATCAACTGGAGTGTTTGAAACTAAACATTAATTAAACTTCTCTCCTTTTTAGCCCCCTTAAGGTTGACCCATCCTCTTTCTGATCCAGCATACAACTCCTCTTTAATGATCCCTCCTAATAATAATAATATTTCTTTTTATACACACCCTCTATTCTGTGTTCATTCTAGCTTGTTTACCCTTCCCTACAAAAGAAAATTCCTTTCTGCCTGTCCTTTGAGATGCTTGGAGTTCTATTTGAATTGTTTTCTCTGTTACAATAGTCTCTTTCCCTTTATTTAAATAATCCTTTCAAATGAGTCTCTTTTTATGTAAGTGTAGATTTACTTTTATTTGATGATAGAAGTTACCAAATGCTTTATCTCTTTTGATAATGTACTCTCTTTCCCTCAGATTTGGAGCTGTTTATTGAAACAATGAGAATGTTAGATTCATATTTGTGTTCTCACCATGCCTTAATCTGCTGTGATCTCTGACTGTCCCTATTCCCGTTTTCCATCAATTTCTGTTTTTATTTTAGTCTCTGAGTATGTTGTTGTATCTCTCTGCCTACCCATTTCTCTCCTTTTCCTTCACTTACCTGTCTCCTTGAAGCCAAGCTCCTGTCTTCAGTTTGCTCCAGAGAGATGAGCGAGAAAGCAGATCAGGTTCCTTCCCCAAGTCCGGAAGTTTTCTTATTTATATCTCCAGCCTAGACTTCACCTCCCTCTGTGGTAAAAGCGCAAGCAGGAAGTGAAAAACTGGTTTCACTTTTGTTTTTTTTCCCCTCTTTTAAAAGATCAGCTGATTTTAAGGAATCCTACTTATTTATTTATTCATTTATTTATAATTGTGATTTATATTTATTTATATAATTATGATTAGATAATTGTTATTTATAATTGTGCTCACATTGTGATTCCTGGGTTTTAAGGTTATTACAAATGGAAGACTAATGTTAGGGAGTGGGGGTGGTGTGTGTTCAAAAGAGAATTTACTTTGGTCATCATTTTGGGATAATAACTTTCCAGAGTAAGCCGCTTGATCAAATCAGGAAAGTGTTGATTTTGCATTGTTTCTTCCTTATTATTGACTAGTTGAGTGTCTCTGTGAGAAGAAGCAGTTTTGTTGGGTGTTTTCTTTGACTTAGTTGGAAAGATATTTTTAAATCTCTAGAAAGAAAAAAGACAATGATAATGGTTGTTATTTCTCTATGTCAAAGGGATTTCATTGTTCATCATTTTTGAATACATAGGTATATTCATTCCAAAAATAAATTGAGTCCTTTTATGTGTGAGGCAATAGGATGACCCAAGGAATGAAGTATAAAACAGGGTCATGCCTTGGAGGGCTTAAAACTTACCAATAGAGTTTGAGAGAGATGAATAAGTTAGTAGTTAATTTTATGACCCCACAATACAAGTCTGAGGCCATAAATGGTATAAAGTTCAAAGTGTACTGGCAACACGGGTGTACCTATTCTTTTCCAAATTATTTTCCCATTTCGGTTGTTACAGAATATTCAGCACAGTTCCCTGTGCTATACTGTAGATCCTTGTTGGCTATTTTAAAAATAGCAGTGTGTACATGTCAGTACCAAACCCCCAATCTATCCTTTCCCTCCACTGTTTTGCCCCGGTAACTGTGAGTTTGTTCTTTAAATCTGTGAGGCTCTTTCTGTTTTGTAAATAAGTTCATTTGTATAACTTTTTTTTTTTTTTTTTTTGATTTCACAGACTATAGCCCACCAGGCTCCTCTGTCCATGGAGTTCTCTAGACAAGAATACTGGAGGGGGTTGCCATTTTCCTCCCTAGGGTTTTCTGTTACAGGCCCTCTATATAGTCCACATCTCATGTAAAGCATTTTGATTCATTGATTATTATCTTACTCCATGATTTAATTCATTATAATTTTGCTTTGAGACAGTACCACCTGAACCATTGTTCTTCTGTTTGAAGCTGTGTATGTCTGCACATGTCTTCTTGGAGGAGAACCACATGCTCAGTTTTCCCAGGACCTCTAGAAAAGCTACCCACGTCATCTCATATTCCCCTTTCCACTCCCAGTGCCCCTGTCCGCCCCCCTACACGGGCCTGGACTGAGCTGTCTGCGCTGCTCTCAGAGCCCTGTCTCCACCTGCCGAGGCCCCCATCAGTGTGTGCACTGCAGCTGCTGCTTGTGGGCCTCATTTCTCCCCTCCCCCCACCTCACACATCCCACCTCCCTTTGTTCCTCCTGGTTGTGGGGGATCTGTCTTATTCATCTTTGTCTCCCAAAGGTAGTGCATGAACCAGAGAGATGAACAAAATGTCATGATTGAGTAAGAAAATCATTGGTCTGTTTAAGCCGGTGTCTTCACTTATATGTGAGAATATTAACAGCGATTTCAGTGGGTGACGTGAGACATGAGGAAGGTATAAGAAGGGCTGGAGTAGTACCCTTACATAAGACTTCCTTTTTCCTACTTTTAGAACAGGAATGAAAATGTTTTCTAGTAGGCTAGAGTTTAAATGTCAGCATATGGTTTAAGTCCAGGATCCAGCAGTTCCTAGCTATATTTGCTTATGAGTGTGGAGAGGGTGACCTAAGTAATGTTTGTTAAACAAATGTTCGCTGGTCAATCTAGAGAGAACTTCGATCAAACTGGCCTTGCTAAGTTCCTTCCTATTTACCACACCTAGTTCATAGTTTATTATAGTTATGAATAATGTATAGTTATCTATAGTGCTAATCTCTCCTGGAACAGGCTCTATATTCTTTTAGGCAATTATGTGGAAGCTCAAAGGCTCTTTCAGAGTCTTTTGGACCTTCCTTACCTTCAAGTTGAAATAATGTACACATCCAAGTGGTACATGTTGGGGCACCTGCACTGTATCCCATAAAAAGAGAGGAAGAAGAGGAAGAAATAATCAGACAACCTTGCTATTTTAGGGAAAAACAAAACAGTTTTCCTTTGTTTCAATGCCAGATGTGTGTGGGGCTTTCCCCACAAGAAGCAGTTCTGCAGCACAGCAGAGTGTCCTACAATTTACCTTGATTCTGACACTAGTATCTTTCTGAATGTACTGTCAGGTCTGGCAGTTTAAGGGCCCAGTCCCAGGAGACTGCCACTGGCTTCACATGTCAATTTCAGGCAGTAGACCCCCAGATTACCCTCAACTTTTGTATGACTTGGCTATAAATCAGAAGTTCCAGAATGCTGTTTCTTCAGGTTTAATGTGCTTGCTAGAGTAACTTCTAAAACTCAGGGAAGACTTATGTTTGCTAGTTTAGTAAAGAAGGTGTTAAAGGATACAGATGAACAGACAAAGGAAGAGATACATAGGTTGAGGTCTGGGTGGCTTCTGTCCCTGTGGAGTAGGGGTCCATCCCTCTCTTGGTATATGTGGATGTGTTCACCAAACTGAAAGCCCGTCAAACCTCATGCTATTGGGATTTTATGGAGGCTTTCTCACACATGATTCATCTATTTTTAAGTTAATTTCCAGCATGTTTCTGGAGAATGGGAAGTGGAGGCCTGAAAATATGAAACTTCTAATCATGGCTTTGTCTTTCTGGTGACCGTGTCCCATCCAAGGGCACAACCAGAGTTGCCTCATTAGAACAAAAGTACTTCTACCATTCTTACTACTTAGGAATTTATAAGCATTTCAAGAACCTGTTTTATAAACCAGGACAAAGATTACTTATATATTTCTCATTATAAATAACAATATTACAGAGGGAAAGACACACAGGCATCAGATCCTGCCTCAGTGGATTTCTCCCCCTACCTCTCAGTGCCCAGCTGCAACCAGTAGGGCTTTGCTAGCCCTCAGTAGAGACAGAAAGGAAGAGTGTCCTCTTCTGTGAACTCTTGAGATTTTCCTGCTTCTGCTGTCTGACCCTACTTCCAGTCTACTCTCTTTCAGTTCAGTTCAGTTCAGTCGCTCAGTCTTGTAGAAAGCATGAATTTCTAAGTGAATATTTAGGTAGCAGTATCCTTGCAGATGACAGGGATATAAAAATTGGGCTTGATTTGTCAAGTTTAGGAAAGGCTATCAATACTAGTCTCCTTAAAGGTATGTATTTACATGGAAGTGGACCCGAACTCCAGTGTTGTTACTTTCTAATCATGCAAACTTTGGTCACTCATTTAATCTTTCTTCATTTTTCAGTAACTAAGTTGGACCCTATAGGGCTTTCCCAAAACCAAACTGCCCACCCTCCCATGTGCTCCATCTGCCTGTTTGTAGAAAAGCTTTAGTCTCCCTGGTCTCTCCTGAATCACAAAAGGCTGACTCAAGACTTGATTTAAAGAATGAATTTATAGTAGCAAAGAATAGCAACTGGGCCAAGAGAAGTGGTAACAATTTAAACAATAGATCAGGCATATAGCAGTCACAGGGTCTTTCGTTTCTTCTTGAAGTACATAGATAATGGTGTCTGATACAACTTCTTGAGTTGTTTTTCAAATACTATAAAGCCTCCACCAGATGTAAGAAGTTAACTGCATTATGACTATGAGAACATGGCCCCCAGACTGATGGGAGTCTGAGGATTGATGGTATTAATCCCTATGACACCAACTTGTTATATCACCATCAACCATTCAGAAAATTATACACAAGCTGAGCACACACCTGTCATTCTCTCCCTCATTTTGCCTTAAAAAAAAAAAAAAGCCTTTTCTGAAATCTACTGGGGAGTCTGGACCTTATGAGCCCATGTGAGTCCTTGTATGACCCTGCAATAAATGCAGCATGTTTTGTAACTCAGCTGGTGAAGAATCCACCTGCAGTGTGGGAGACCTGGTTTGATTCCTGAGTAGGGAAGATCCCCAGGTGCAGGGATAGGCTACCCACTCCAGTATTCTTGGGCTTCCTTGGTAAAGAAACAGTCTGCAATGTGGGAGACCTGGCTTCGATTCCAGTGTTGGGAAGATCCCCTGGAAAAGTGAACAGCTATCCACTCCTGTATTCTGGCCTAGATAATTCCATGGACCATATAGTCCATGGGCACAGTCTGCAAAGAATCAGATAGGACTGAGTTACTTTCACTTTCACTTTCCTTCAGCAAATCTTGGTGTCAGTAGATTGGCTTTACATGTGCTAATGGACTCAAGTTTGTAAAATTTCAGTAACATTTCTTCTTGCGACTTTTCATTGTGTTGACGAAATGAGAATTCCAGGGCTTAACCTGAGGTAGGGTTCTCAAAATATTAGTTCTTTCCATTTCTTCTTCCCATTTAAGTTCTGCTTAAAGGAATCTCCAGTGTAAACTCCATCTCAGTCTCAGACGGGTATGCTGAAACTGATTGTGCAAAACTGAAGGTGTCTCAGACAGTAAAGAATCCACTTGCAGTGTAGGAGTCCTGGGTTCGATCCTTGGGTCAGGAAAATCCCTGGACGAGGGAATGGCTACCTACTCCAGTATTCTTTCCTGGAGAATACCATGGATAAAGGAGCCTGGTAGACTACAGTCCATGGAGTTGCAAAGAGCTGGACATGACTGAGTGACTAACTTTCACTTTTACATTGTGTGAAACAGAAGATGAAATTCAAGGATGCTTCCATCACCAAGCCAAGGGGAGAACTTACTATGCCTTTCTAGACATTAGGATAGGTTTTATAATTGATGATATTGAATACTTTAGAATCCAGGGTAAATATTTATCAACATGAATCTAGAAGAGCAAATGTAGAGAATTGTAGAGGTTGGGATATAGGGTGGCCCCCATTTCAGAAGCAATTGAGGGATTTTCAGAATAACCAGGAAGAATGCAAAGGGAAATTAGGTTAGAAGCTTAATTTAGAGTGTCCACCATGGAAGTGGTAGGAATGAACTTAGGGAAGAGCTCCCAGTAATATGGGAACAGTCGTGGATTTTGCTGGCTCTGAAAGGGATTCAGTTGCATTCTGGTACTACTCATGAATGTTGACAACTTTAGAAGAGATTAAGTTCAGTTCAGTCACTCAGTCATGTCTGACTCTTTGTGACCCCATGAATCACAGCACACCAGGCCTCCCTGTTCATCACCATCTCCCGGAGTTCACTCAGACTCATGTCCATTGAGTCGGTGATACCATCCAGCCATCTCATCCTCTGTCGTCCGCTTCTCTTCTTGCCCCCAATCCCTCCCAGCATCAAAGTCTTTTCCAGTGAGTCAACTCTTCACATGAGGTGGCCAAAGTACTGGAGTTTGATGCTTTTAAACTGTGGTGTTGGAGAAGACTCTTGAGAGTCCCTTGGACTGCAAGGAGATCCAACCAGTCCATTCTGAAGGAAATCAACCCTGGGATTTATTTGGAAGGAATGTTGCTAAAGCTGAAACTCTAGTACTTTGGCCACCTCATGAGAATGGTTGACTGAGCGACTGAACTGAACTGAAAGATATCCCTTGGGTTTGGGGTCAGATATGAGGGGGAAGCAGATCCAGGATTTTTGCTAGTTTGGTCAAATAGAGACGTGAAGTTGACATAATTTGAGATAACATTTTAGGGGAATATTTTTGAACCCTCAATCTGATTATCACAGACATGTTGGGATATCTGAAATATTTATTCAATTAAATAAATCTTATCAGTTCTACTATCAAAATATATGCTGGATTAGGCCACAGACCATGTGTAGCACTAAACACTATCCTAATACAGGCTGCTATTGTCTCTTTCCTGAATTGTTGCAATAGTCTTCTAACTTATTCCCTGAATTGTTATTGTCATTGTACTCTACCTCATTTTCTCTGTCTATTCACACAGTAGGAACAATTTAATAAGAGAATGACCCTTTTAAATAAAAAGCAAAATGTCGCTCCTTTAGAAGTCTCCAAGAGCTTCCCATCTCTCTCTTAACAAAAGTAGCAAGTTCTACAATGTCCCACAAGGCCTTATATCAGTTTCCTTTGTGACCACTCTCTCCCTTGGTTGTTGTTGTTGTTGTTGTTGTGTGTGTGTGTGTGTGTGTGTGTGTGTGTGTGTTACAACTATACTGGCTTCTTTGTTAGACCTCACCTGCTTCCATCTTTGGAATCTTTGCTCTTATTCTGTTTGAAAAAAATTTTTTTGTTTCCATAACTTTCTTCAGAATTATGCTTATATTTCACTGAACCTGGAAAAGTATTTCCTGATGACCCTATATTAAATAGCAGTCTTGTATGCCCTGTGCTCATTACTGTCTTTATTTTGCTATATTTTTTCTTCTTAGCATTTGCTGTCATCTAACATATGATGTATGACCTAAATCAGATTCTTTACAAATATACAGTGGAAGTGACAAATAGATTTAAGGGTCTAGATCTGATAGAGTGCCTGAGAACTATGGACAGAGGTTTGTGACATTGTACAGAAGGAAGTGATCAAGACCATTCCCAAGAAAAAGAAATGCAAAAAAGCAAAATGGTTGTCTGAGAAGACCTTACAAATAGCTGAGAAAAGGAGAGAAGCCAAAGGTAAAGGAGAAAAGGAAAGATATACCCATCTGAATGCAGAGTGCCAAAGCATAGCAAGGAGAGATAAGAAAGCCTTCCTAAGTGATCAATCAAAGAAATAGATGAAAACAATAAAATGGGAAAGACTAGAGATCTCTTCAAGACAATTAGAGATAGGGAAAATTTCATGCAAAGGTGGACACAATAAAGGACAAAAACAGTATAGACCTAACAAGCTGAAGATATTAAGAAGAAGTGATAAGAATGCACAGAAGAACTACACAAATAAGATCTTCATGACCCCGATAAACCATGATGTCATGATCACTCACCTAGAGTCAGAGACCTGGAGGCCTTAGGAAGCATCACTACAAACACGACTAATGGAGGTGATGAAATTCCCATTGAGCTGTTTCAAATCCTAAAATATGATACTGTTAAAGTGCTGCACTCAATGTGCCAGCAAATTTGGAAAACTCAGCAGTGGCTACAGGACTGGAAAAGGTCAGTTTTCATTCCAATCCCAGAGAAAGGCAATGTCAAAGAATGCTCAAACTACCGAACAATTGCACTCATCTCATACATTAGCAAAGTAATGCTCAAGATTCTCCAAGCCAGGCTTCAACAGTTTGTAAACCGAGAACTTGTAGATGTTCAAGCTGGATTTAGAAAAGGCAGAGGACCAGAGATCAAATTGCCAACATCCGTTGGATCATCGAAAAAGCAAGAGAGTTCCAGAAAAACATCTGCTTTATTGACTATGCCAAAGCCTTTGACTGTGTGGATCACAACAAACTATAGAAAATTCTTTCAGAGATAGGAATACCAGACCACCTTACCTGCCTCCTGAGAAATCTGTATGTAGGTCAAGAAGCATCAGCTAGAACCAGACAAGGAAGAAAAAACTGGTTCTAAATTGGAAAAGTAGTATCTCAAGGCTGTATAATGTAACCCTGCTTATTTAACTTCTATGGAGAGTACATCATGTGAAATGCTGGGCTGGATGAAGCACAAGCTGGAGTCAAATTGCCAGACACCACCTTTATGGCAGAAAACAAAGAGGAACTAAAGTGCCCCTTAATGAAAGTGAAAGAGGTGAGTGAAAAAGTTGGCTTAAAACTCAACATTCAAAAAACTAAGATCATGGCATCTGATCCCATCACTTCATGGCAAATAGATGGGGAAAGATGGAAACAGTGGCTGACTTTATTTTGTTTCCTCCAAAATCACTGCAGATGGTGACTCAGCCACAAAATTAAAAGATGCTTGCTCCTTGGAAGAAAACCTATGACCAACTCAGACAGCTCATTAAAAATCAGAGCCATTACTTTGCCAACAAAAGTTCATCTCATCTAAAGTATGGTTTTTCCAGTAGTCATGTATGGATGTGAGAGTTGGACTCAAGCTCAGCTTAAGAAAGCTGAGTGCTGAAGAACTGATGCTTTTGAACTGTGATGTTGGAGAAAACTCTTGAGAGTCCCTTGGACTGCAAGGAGATCAAACCAGTCAATCCTAAAGGAAATCAGTCCTGAATATCCATTGGAAGGACTGATGCTGAAGCTGAAGTTTCAATACTTTGGCCACCTGATGTGAAGAACTGACTCCTTGGAAAAGACCATGATGCTGGGAAAGATTGAAGACAGGAGGAAAAGAGAATGACAGAGGATGAGATAATTGGATGGCATTACCTACTCAATTGAGATGAATTTGAGCAAGCTCTGGGAGTTGGTGCTGGATGGACAGGGAAGCCTGGCATGCTGCCGTCCATGGGGTCACAAAGAGTCAGACACGACTGAGCAACTGAACTGAACATTGTATTTATATCCTTGTTTATTTATTGTCTCTTTCCATTAGAAAGTTTATTTAAAAGTTTATAAAAATGTTTCTTTAACATTTAACTCATTACCTTTTATAATAGTAGCTAGAACACAAAATGTGCCTCAATGATTATTGACCATATGTAATAGTAATCGTTTCTATATTTTAACAAAATTGGACCATATTATACATAGCTATTTGCACCTTGCTATGTTTATTTAATGTGTGTTCATATTTTTCTAATAGATGTATGACACATTGTTTCATTTTTCTTAATTTCTGTACTAAATCCTATTGAAGAGATAGACTGTTTTCCTGCTTAGCATCTTCAAAATAATGGACTTTTAAACGATTTTCACATTTTGTTTTATGTACATTTCTATGACCAATACTTTTCCATAGTTAGCTTGTATATGTTTATATATTACTTAGAATAAATTCCTACAAGTAAAATTGCTAGGGCATGTCCTTTATTAAGGCTTTTGATACACATCATGAAATTGCCTTCCAGTGTACTACTTTATATTTCTATTAGCAGTACAGGTGCTAGTTACAAGTTACATGATTGTTCATTTTTATGTTTGTTAACTTTGTTTTAATTTTATTCAGTATAAAATTATTTTGATATTAATGATATTTAAGATTTATTTATATATTTATGATTTTTATTTCAGTTTTTGGATATGCATTTTAAATTCTCATTTTCATTTCGATGTGTTTATTTTTTCATGTTTACTTATTGTAAATAAACTTTATACATTAAAGATAGAAAATTTTTGTCTTTATTACATATTTCAGTTATTTTTTCTTTTTGTTGTGTCTTTAAATGTTATTGTTTTTGTTTTGCTTTATTTTTGTTGTGTTGATCAGTCACTCAGTCGTGTCCAACTCTTTGTGACCCCATGGACTATAGCACGTCAGGCCCCCCTGTCCTTCACCATCTACCAGAGCTTGCTCAAACTCATGCCCATTTTTGCTATATGAAAGTTTTAAAGTTTAAGTGAAAGTGTTAGTCGCTTAGTTGTGTCCAACTCTTTGGGACCTCATGGGCTATAGCCTGCCAGGCTCAGCTGTCCATTGAATTCTCCAGGCAAAAATATTGCAGTGGGTAGCCTTCCCTTCTCCAAGGTATCTTCCTGACCCAGGGAATGAATCCAGGTCTCCTGTTTTGCAGGCAGACTTTTTACCATCTGAGCCACCAGGGAAGCACATAAAAGTTTTAAATTGATATGAAGTCAGATCTGCTAATATTTTCCTTAATATTGCCTGCTTTTGGTTTATTAAAAAGTCTTTCTCACTGAAACAGGGTAAGTTACTCAAAATATTTGTCTCTTCTATGGGATTTTTGTACATTTGGATTTTGATTTTATGTAAAGTATGTGTAATTATCTAACAAATATTTTCCTAAATGACATACGATGTTTTTCTAGTCACATTTGTCAAACCCACTCCATTCTGTGTTTGATCCCTGGGTCAGGAAGAATCCACCTGCAATATGAGAAGACCTGGGTTCAATTCCTGGGTTGGGAAGATCCCCTGGAGAAGAAAATGGAAACCCACTCCAGTATTCTTGCCTGGGAAATCCCATGGACAGAGGAGCCTGGAGGGCTGGTTAATGGGGTTACAGAGTCGGACACAACTGAGCAACTAACACTTTCACTCACTTTACACTAGCCTTAGGAGTGTTAAAAACAAAACTCAACCGAGTAAATTTTAAAGGTCTCTTTGGCTTTATTCAATGAATCATGTACTAGTCAGAGTCCAATCTAGAAAACAGAAGGGATCTCTGAAGAGCTGTACAGTGAAGTAATTTCATAGACAAAGAGGAAAGGAACAAGGAAGCTGAACTAGGCAAAAAGCAGATTGGTTTCTAAAAGGTTAATTACCTTATAGGGAATGGGTAGTATTTATCAGGCAGATTGCCTAATCCATGCTGACCAACTAATTCCTGATTGGTATTAGATTAATTTGGGGGAAAGCCAAAACTGTAACTGTCTCAGTTTGCTGTATAGGATTAGCATGAATGATTGATTTAGGGCCTGTTTTTTTTTTTTTCCTAACGGAAATCAGTCCTGAATATTCATTGAAAGGAGTGATGCTGAAGCTGAAACTCCAATACTTTGGCCACCTGATACAAAGAGCTGACTCATTTGAAAAGACCCTGATGCTGAGAAAGATTGAAAGTGGGAGGAGAAGGGGATGAGAGAGGATGAGATGGTTGGATGGCATCACAGACTCAATGGACATGAGTTTAAATGAGTTCCAGAAGCCTGCAGTCCATGGGGTCACAACGAGTCAGACAAAACTGAGTGACTGACCTGAACTAAACTGATTTGTCTTGTTTTTAACAGAGCCTGTGACAATCTTCCTGCTTCTTGAAAACACCAGACTTCAGGACAGAGCACTTTTCTAGTTTCCCTCCTTTGCAACCCTGGATGCACTTCTCCTCTGTTGGCTTTGCAGACTCATCAAAACTTATACAGACATGCATACTGTAATTCATTATGGCAGTTTGTACAATGTTCCTCATCTACTTTGTTCTCTACTCTAAATGACCCCTTGGCTTCACTGGTCAGTTCAGTTCAGTTCAGTCCCTCAGTTGTGTCTGACTCTTTGCAACCCCATGAACCACAGCATGCCAGGCCTCCCTGTACATCACCAACTAGCAGAGTCCACTCAAATCCATGTCCATTGAGTTGGTGATGTCACCCAACCACTTTATCCTCTCCTTCCATCTCCTCATCTCTGATCTTTCTTACACCTTCAATTTTCCTCTGTTAACTGTTAAGTTCTACAGGGTTCTGTGTCAGCATCTCACTTCACTTTGAGACTTTAAACTCATAGAAATCCTCTCCTTCCATCTCCTCATCTCTGATCTTTCTTACACCTTCAATTTTCCTCTGTTAACTGTTAAGTTCTACAGGGTTCTGTGTCAGCATCTCACTTCACTTTGAGACTTTAAACTCATAGAGCAAGGAATCTATTTTATTCGGTCCTGCTTCTTAGAACATCACTGAGCATGGTGAAAAAGGTGAAGAAATAGGAGTGTGGAATAATAGGTTGAACCCATGCCAGGCTTTAACATCTCTGGCAGTTCTGCCCTGTTATCTCCAAAGGAGACCATTTTCTCAAACCTCTACCACCTGTTCCAGTCCCAGGTGGGAGCACTGGAAATAACAT
>SJYC01136235.1:0-27824 GCA_006408675.1 Madoqua kirkii
CAGACAAGCAAAAGCTGAGAGAATTCAGCACCACCAAACCAGCTCTCCAACAAATGCTAAAGGATATTCTCTAGACAGGAAATACAAAAAGGGTGTATAAACCCGAACTCCAAACAATAAAATAAATGGCAACGGGATCATACTTATCAATAATTACCTTAAACATAAATGAGTTGAGTGCCCCAACCAAAAGACAAAGACTGGCTGAATGGATACAAAAACAAGACCCCTATATATGTTGTCTACAAGAGACCCACCTCAAAATAAGGGACACATACAGACTGAAAGTGAAGGGCTGGAAAAAGATATTCCATGCAAATAGAGACCAAAAGAAAGCAGGAGTAGCTATACTCATATCCGATAAAATAGACTTTAAAACAAAGGCTGTACTAAATAAATAAATAAATAAAACAAAGGCTGTGAAAAGAGACAAAGAAGGACACTACATAATGATCAAAGGATCAATCCAAGAAGAAGATATAACAATTATAAATATATATACACTCAACATAGGAACACCACAATATGTAAGACAAATGCTAACAAGTATGAAAGGGGAAATTAACAATAACACAATAATAGTGGGAGACTTTAATACCCTACTCACACCTATGGACAGATCAACTAAACAGAAAATTAAAAAGGAAACACAAACTTTAAATGATACAATAGACCAGTTAGACCTAATTGATATCTATAGGACATTTCACCCCAAAACAATGAATTTCACCTTTTTCTCAAGTGCACACGGAACCTTCTCCAGGGTAGATCACATCTTGGGCCATAAATCTAACTTTGATAAATTCAAAAAAATTGAAATCATTCCAAGCATCTTTTCTGACCATAATGCATTAAGATTACAGGAGAAAAACTATTAAAAAATTCCAACATATGGAGGCTGAACAACAAGCTTCTGAATAACCAACAAATCACAGAAGAAATCAAAATATGCATAAAAACAAATGAAAATAAAAACATAACAACCCAAAACCTGTGGGACACTATAAAAGCAGTGCTAAGGGGAAAGTTCATAGCAATACAGGCATACTTCAAGAAACAAGAAAAAAGTCAAATAAATAACCTAACTCTGCACTTAAAGCAACTAGAAAAGGAAGAAATGGAGAACCCCAGGGTTAGTAGAAGGAAAGAAATCTTAAAAATTAGGGCAGAAATCAATGCACAAGAAACAAAAGAGACCATAGCAAAAATCAACAAAGCCAAAAGCTGGTTCTTTGAAAGGATAAATAAAATTAACAAACCATTAGCCAGACTCATCAAGAAACAAAAGGAGGTGGTCTTTTAGGGGAGGTTTTTGTGAGAAGTTTTACTGGACTCCACTAGAATTAACTGTTCAAGAAACAACTATGCAAAAGTTTACTTGGTCTTGACTTTCTGCACGAATGAGAACCCTAAAAGGGGGCCTCACAGTTCAGGAAGGGTCACTGCAGGAGTTCAGGCTTTTGGAAGTTAGCAAGAATGTCCTCTTCAATCCATTAGCGTCGCTTTTTCCCATGAGTATGTTATTAGACAAGATGTTTCTTGTTTCCAGTAACAGAAAACCAACTCAAGATAGTGTAAGCAAAAAAGGGATTTCACGGGTCACATCCAGAAAGTGGCCTAGCTTTGGATGTGGCTGGGTCCAGAGGCTCACATGTGTCACCAAGACCTGCATTGCCCTCTCTGTCTCTCAGATCTACTTTTCTCTCCACTGGCTCAGGTTCTGGGCAAGCTCTCCCTTCCTGATGGCAGACAGACAAGATGGTAGCCAGCAGCTCCAGGTGTACAACCTATCTTCTCAACAAATGCTGTGGAAAACCACATCTCTTTTCCAACTCTGAAAACTAGAGTACTGGATTCATTGTGATTGGCTAGGGTTGGCAAACATGTCTGTTTCTGAACCAATAACTATCAACAAGAAACCGTGATAATTTGATTAGCTAATGTCATTTCATGCATCCATCTTTGGACCAAGGGGTATGGTCAGCTCCAACCAATAATATGGAGCAGGTGATGCTGGCAAGAAAGATGAAGGTGTTATTACAGGAGAAGGGTGACTGGTCTGCTGGGCTGGGAAAGACAATAGGTGTCCTCTAAAATCTTAAAAGATAATTCGCTAAGCATCAAATTATTCACTCACCAAATACACCATTGATACCGAGTAAATCATCTGAGTGAGGTTCAGGGAAAAGGCAGTATAAGGATTATTGTAGCACACACGGTTGATGATGACTGAGCCAATAAGTGTTTCTCCCATTCGGATGAAGACTAGATATCAGCATGGTATGGATGCAAATATCTCAATGGGCATTTTAAATCCCTTCCTGAAATTTTTTTAAATTTTCTTATTCTTTTTAAGATACATGTTCCCAGTATATTTAATTCAGAAATCAGATTTCCCTCATTTTTTCCTATCAATGTTTCAGGTTTGTAATCACAATTCCCAAGATTCAGAAATTCCAAAATGGAGGCAATGTCTTTCTGTGACTGAAAAACAATATTACTATCCAATGGCAACCTGAGAAATTACTCTGCCTCATGCATTTTTTCACATTTAGCATGCTACACATTTCCACATAAAAAATAAACTCCTTGGAGACAATTTCTTTGTTCTCTGTATTCAGGAACATGTTCAAAATATTGCTCTATCTTCTACACACTTTTCAAATATACATTACTGAAATAAAGTAATTCCTCTTCTCATTTTTATTCAAGTGCAAATTTAAATTATCATTTTCCTTGTGTCTTCACATATGGAGCATACACGTTCACTTATTCAAGCAAAATTTTCTTTTAGAGGCTAGTATATGGTAGGTTCTATGCCACATGCTGCTGCTGCTGCTGTCACTTCAGTTGTGTCTGACTCTGTACGACCCCATAGATGGCAGCCCACCAGGCTCCCCTGTCCCTGGGATTCTCCAGGCAAGAACACTGGAGTGGGTTGCCATTTCCTTCTCCATTGCATGAAAGTAAAAAGCGAAAGTGAAATCGCTCAGTCGTGTCCAACTCTTAGCGACCCCATGGACTGCAGCCTACCAGGCTCCTCCGTCCATGGATTTTCCAGGCAAGAACACTGGAGTGAGATGCCATTGCCTTCTCCAATGCCAGATGCTAGGAACAGGCAAAAACAAAAACAAACAAACAAACAAAAACACGTCTTTTAAGCCCTCAGACATAATGAGACTAGTTATAAAACTATGTGGTAAATGCAGTGATAGAGAAATGCTGAGAGTTTTATGGGAATACAGTGAAGGTACACTTCATGGGGTCTGATAAATCAAAGCAAGCCCCTTTCAGCTGGGGAATGTAGTATGAATCCCATTTTTTAAATTTTTATTCTTTAGACTGTGAGATGTGGCACGTAGGATCTTAATTCTCCATCCAGGAGTCACACCTGCATCCCCTATATTGGAACAGAGAGCTAACCACTGAATACCAGAGAGGTCCCTAATATGCATCTTTAAAATGAATTTGGACACTACTAAATGGGCTTCCTTGGAAGCTCAGATGGTAGAGAATCTGTCTGCAATGCAGGAGACTCGACTTCAGTCCCTGAGTGGGGAAGATTCCCTGGAGAAGGGAAATGGTTACCCACTCCAGTATTCTTGCCTGGAATATTCCATGGACAGAGGAGCCTGGCAGGCTACATGTAGTCTCCATGGGGCCGCAAAGAATCAGACATGACTGAGTGATTAACGCTTTCACTATATATAAAATAGATAACTATTAAGGACCTACTGCATAGCACAGGGAACTCTACTCAATGCTCTGTAATGGCCTATATGGGAAAAGAATCTTAAAAAAAGAATGGAGATATATAGATAGGTAGATATAGCTGGTTCACTTTGCTATACACCTAAAACTAGCACAACATTGCAAATCAACTACAGTCTAATTTTAAAAATTAAAATAAGATTTAAAAAAAGAATGAATTTGGAAGGATTCCCACAGTGGTCCAGTGGTTAGGGCTTGGTGTTTTCACTGCCGGGGCCCAGATTTGATCCTGGTTGGGAGACTAAGATCTTGCAAGCCACAAAGCACAGTCCAAAAAAAAAAAAAATGAATTTACATATTGCACATAGACAGAAGTGGGGGATGCAGCAGAGAGTACATTCTAGGTATGAGCAAAGACAGAAAGGAATGACAGTGTATTCAAAGAAACAATTTTTTTAAATTTCAGCTTTATTGCAATGGAGTTGACATAAAATTATGAAGTGTACATTGTGGTGATTTGATATATGTATACATTGTGAAAGGATTCCCCCATCTCACTAATTAGCAAACCCTTCACCTCACATATTTCTCTTCTTTATTTGATAAGAATGTTTTCAGCTCTACTGTCTTAGCAAATTGCAATTACACAGCACAGTTTTATCAATTATATTCACCATGTTTTAATTAGATTCTCAGGCATTTTATTCATCTTACAGCTGAAACGTTGTACCTTTTTACCTATTTTATCCCTAGTCCCCCCAACCTCCTAGCCCCTGGCAGTGATTTTTCTACTCTGTGTCTCTAATGTTGTTGTTGTTTAGTCACTAAGTTGTGTCTGACTTTTTGTGACCCCATGGGCTGTAGCCCACCAGGCTCCTCTGTCCATGGGACTTTTCAGGCAAGAATACTGGAGTGGGTTGTCATTTCCAGCTCCAGAGTATCTTCCCAACCCCGGGGTTGAATCTTCGTCTTCTGCATTGGCAGGCGGATTCTTTACTTCTGAGCCACCAGTGAAACCTGTTTCTATTAGAATAACAATTTGATATGTAAAGCAGAAGAGCCAAGAAATGAATCTGGAGGGAGAGGTAAGGAAGGATCATAGAGGGTTTTAGAGTCTGAGTAAAGAGTTTCAGCCTTTTTCCAAAGCTATTAAATGACATGGTCACATTCGTGTTTCAAACAAGTTGTCCTAGCAACTGGCTGAAAGATCGATGCCTAGGAATAAGACTAGAGCCAGAGAGACCAGTGAGCAGGCCATTGGTATAGTTTAGATAAGAAAGCATAAGGGCCAAAGAAGCACAGTGCTTCAAGGTATGTTGACAGTGAAGATGGCAAAAGGGACAGATTTGAGAGAGGAGAAGGAGTTTAAAATGATGGAGCGATTGGTAATGAACTAAGGATGATAGAGAGTAGTGAGAAAGAGCTGCTGAAAGGGAAAAATATGAGCCAGCTTCCTTTCACATGGGTTGCATTTAAGGCATCTGTGGGCAATTCACATGGAGATGTCCAACAGGCTGGGAGCACAGAGACAAAACTAAGCAGCGGGATGCTTTTAACTGTTATCACTATGTGGGTGTGTTAGAACCGAAAGAGTGGGGGCAAGCACCCAGGAACCATGTCAAGCGAGTAGGACAGAAGACAAAGGGTAGAACACTGTCACTTAAAGGGTGATCAGAATAAAGGGGTCCTTGAAAGAGAGCAGGAATCCTCACTGCATGTGCAGGAGAAGAGCCCCGAGAATGCCCTGTCCTAGAGACCAAGGCGGAAGTCTCAACAGGAAACCTGAAAAACACCATAGCCGTTTGCATTTTAAAGCAACTGGAGACCTCAGTGAGAGTGTGAGGCAGAAGCTAAATCACAGCAGGTTGAGGGGTGATTGGGAGGCAAGGAGATCAAGATTGCCAATGTAACCTATTTTTCCAATAATTTTATAATAGAAAAACTCAAACATATACAGAAGTAGAAAACAAACTATAATAAATCTCAGGTAGCCATCACCCATCTTCAGTTATCAAGTCATGGGCCAACCTGGTTTCATACATCTTCCCACTCATCTTTACCCACTGTGAAGCAAATATAACCACAATACCACTTTCATGCCTTAAAAACAAAAGACCCCAAACTCAAAATAATTCCATAGCTCGTTAGCTATACATGAACTCTTCTTTTGAGAAGTCTGGATTGTGGAGAGGAGATACACTAGACAGTATCCAATGAGACATAAAGTCAAGGACAATGTCATATTTTTAAGTTGTTTTATAACATTTTAGGATGGGAACACCTTAAGCATGTTTACAGGAAAAGGGGAATCTGCTCTCCCTATGGTACCACCCATCCTTGGAATTACTTTAACCATGTCTCCTGAATTTCACTTCGCTGTTACGCCCTGGTCTTGTCTGGACAGACTCACCTAGACTGTCTATGGGATTTACTGTAGCGCTGTCCTCTGTGTGTGCACTGTATGATTTAGCATCCCTTTTATCAAAGGACCCACGGAAAAATTTATCTCAGCCATCCATGGGGAGAAAAAAAAAAGCTTTGCCTCATATGGGTACCTCTTACACTATTTCTCTTACAGACTATGGATCTTATAATTGATGGTGGTCTTTTCATCTTGGCTCCTGAAAAGTGAAACCAAATCCATAGTCCACCTTTAGTCCGTCAGTGAGATTTTCTGGCGTGGATCTCTAGGCACCCTGTCTGTTGGCCTCATCTTGTGAGTGTTCCCTATTCTTTGCTGTTGTGGTTCAGTCACTAAGTCGTGTTTGACTCTTTTGTGATTCCACAAACTGTAGCCCTCCAGGCTCCTCTGTCCATGGGATTTTTCAGGCAAGAATACTGGAGTGGGTTGCCATTGCCTTTCCCAGAGGATCTTCCCAACCAAGGAATTAAACTGCATCTTCTGCACTGGCAGGCAGGGTTTTTTTTACTACTGAGTAACCTGGGAAGCCTGTTCCTTATTCTAGCCCTGTCTTTAGATATTATTGCATTGTATTATCTTCATAAGCCACCTTAAAGCCTTTATAAGATGAAGTAAGATATAATAAAGAAACAAATCAATGTCTCTTTTCGCTCTGAAAAAGAACTGAAAAAGGGCAGGTAGAGTGAAAGGAGAGGGGAGGGAAGACATGGGAGCCAGGGGAATTGACAGAGACAGGCCTAGAGAAAACCCAGGTGGCGGAGGGGCGGGGTGCTGGGGCTGCTTACAAGGAGGGAGGCCTCAGAGCCTGAGTTGGAGGGAAGGACTGAGGATGGATGTTGCAAAGGGCAAGGGGAAGTGGTACCTGTGCAGCCAGTGAAGCGGGAATATGTTCTCACCACATCCAACCATTATCATGTCTTTTTTTAATGTTTATTTTTATTTATTTATTTGGTTGCCCCAGTCTTGGTTGTGGCATGGGAACTCTTAGTTGTGGCATTTGGGATCCCTGCACTGGGATCACAGAGTCTTAGCCTTGGGACCACCAGGGAAGTCCCTTACCATATCTTAATTCAAAGAAAGATGTAACTGACAAAGCTCATCCTTCTCTGTTGAATCTGATTTGAACATGTTTAACGATGTGTCAAAGGCTTCTGTTTTAAAACAGCATTTTATAATTTCTAACACCAAAGCAATGCTGACGTTCCATCTCCCAATCCTTGTGCTTAGCACCCAGAATAGACATGCTTTCATAGATATATTTGTCTTGAGCATTTAATAAACCACATTATTTATTGTACAACCTCTAATCTCTACTTAGTAAACCATTCTATGAAATAACTGAACAATCAAAAAGAATCTTTCCTATTTGAACTCCATTCCCGTTACTATACCTAAGATGATTTCAACTGAAGCTCTTTGTTCTTTGTCCTAATATAGAATGCCTTCTGATCTGCTATTTCAATTGAGGCATCATTTCATTAGCTTAACCATGGAAACGCTAGTAATCAAGATTAATAAGGCACTCACAAGCAGCCAAAAGAAGAGTTGTCCATAAGATGCACATCAAGAAAACATACCCAAACCCTTAAATGAAAACATTATTAGATCTTCTTCAGGCAATCGCAGACACTTAACATTTGATAAACCTCACCTAACCAAATCAACAAAGGTCCATCTAGTCAAGGCTATGGTTTTTCTAGTAGTCATGTATGGATGTGAGAGTTGGACTATAAAGAAAGCTGAGCATCAAAGAATTGATGCTTTTGAACTGTGGTGTTGGAGACGACTCTTGAGAGTCCCTTGGACTGCAAGGAGATCCAACCAGTCCATCCTAAAGAGATCAGTCCTGGGTGTTCATTGGAAGGACTGGTGTTGAAGCTGAAACTCCAAAACTTTGGCCACCTGATGCAAAGAGCTGACTCATTGGAAAAGACTCTGATGCTGGGAAAGATTGAGGGCAGGAGGAGAAGGAGACGACAGAAGATGAGACGGTTGAATGGCATCACCGACTCAATGGACAGGAATTCAGGTAAACTCCAAGAGTTGGTGATGGACAAGGAGGCCTGACATGCTACGGTTCATGGGGTTGCAAATAGTTGGACACAATTGAGCGACTGAACTGAACTGAACTGAACCAAATCAAACCTAAAATATTCAAATTCAGGTCAACTTTGCTGAAAATAAATTTTTCTTTTAAGCAAACGAAAATAAGATTCAGGCCCAGGCCACCACAGCTAGCTTGAGGGAGAATGCTTGTCTTCACATTTTACCATCATGAGTTCACTCCAAAATTCTTATTATTTTTTAGATACTTGGATTTATCTGTTAGCACATACTTTTAAGGCACTGAAGAATGGGATACATGGATATTAAAGACCTGAAGTCTCATAACTCCCTTTAATCCTGTGTTGGAAATCAAAGCAGCCAAGAGTAAAGCAGCAAAGACCCCTTAAAGGCATTGGAAAAACCCTAACAAAATATTCATCCATCACAGCTAAAGGACTTGAAATTCTGCAGAAGAGAGGTTGCACTGCTTAAGAAGTGAATCACTCAGGGTGTTGTGAGGGGCGTCCATGTGGGGCTGTGCTCACAGCGTGCCGCTAATTTAAGAGCAGCTCTCCGTCTGGCAACCTTAAACCTGCTGACTGAAGTCCTCTTCAAAAATCGCCGCTGTATTGGGCTTTCTGCCATGATTCAAATATGTCAAGACTTCCTCACACTGGTAGTGTTCTCAAGGAATAGGTCTGTGAAGTCAATTAAGTATCCACTTGACAAAGAGGTTGTTGTTCAGTCTCTAGGTCATGTCCAGCTCTTTGCAACCCCATGGACTGCAGCATGCTAGGCTTCCCTGTCCTTCACTATCTCCTGGAGCTTGCTCAACCTCATGTCCATTGAGTCAGTGATGCCATTCAACCATCTCATTCTCTGTCATCCCCTTCTCCTGCCCTCAATCTTTACCAGCATCAGGGTCTTGTCCAATGAGTCATCTCTTCACATCAGGTGGCCAAGTTATTGGAACTTCAGCTTCAGCGTCAGTCCTTCCAATGAATAGTCAGAGGTGGTTTCTTCTAGGATTGACTGGTTTGATATCCTTGGGGTGCAAGGGACTCTCAAGAGTATCTTCTCCAGCACCACAATTCGAAAGCATCAGTTCTTTGGTGCACAGCCTTCTTTTTGATCCAAATCTCACATCCAGTAGACAACTACTGGAAAAACCACAGTCTTGACTATATGGACCTTTGTCAGCAAAGTGATGTTTCTGCTTTTCGATATGTTGTCTAACCCCAGTCTCTTATGTCCCCTGCATTGGCAGGTGGGTTCTTTACCCCTAGCATCATCTGGGAAGCCCTAAGGAAGAGGGCTTCTTTCCACCTGGGAAGAGGAGAGGTATTCAAATTTCCATTAGAGTTCCTTCTGGGTAGGAACTGAGGACTTTAAGATTTATTCAGTTCTGTCAAACTACAACCACGTACCCGGAAATCATTCCAAAAGTTTTAAAAATATGTATAAATAATACAATTACTTTTTTGTAATTATACAATATGTATTTAATGTGCACAAAGCATTTAGGGGTAGTACAGTACATTTGGAAGTATTCTTGGTAATATTAGTTCAGATTTTCAAAATATGTATTCAGGCAAGCAGATTGTGTCAAAATGTGGTTAAATATACTTCTAGATGGATATTTTATTCAGTAATCCCTTCTTAGCCAACTATATTCAAACATTTTAACTTAACAAGAAAATACATAGTCTGATATATATGTATATATATACATATATATATATATGCATATATACTATTGCATGCGTGTGCCATGAACAACCAAAAGTATCTCAAAAATCTGAATCACTAACTTCAACAAAAATGTATTCTTGGAAAATTGATTTTCACTTAATGTACAAAAAAAGAAGGAGAGATGGAAATTCCCAAGGATGTGAATGTGCATTAAGTTTGTAATTGTAGAACTTGCCGCTGATGCTTAGTTTTCACTGTCTAAGTGGTATGAGAGGTACAGGCAGCTTCATGTCCTTTTCTAACAAAAGTCATATAGGATACAACAGTATTGAAAGTTGGGGACTGTAACTTTGGGCCACAATTTCTTTTTGCAACAGCTAGTGTAGACTGGGTCAGCAGAACCAAAGTGATAACGTGAGGCTGGATATACCTGTTATTTAACCAGATTTGCCATAATCCCTGGTCCAAAGTAGCAGAGAGGCAACAGAAAGGCCTCTGGAGGATGGCCCGCTCTCTGGGCTCAGCAACCTCCCATGATGCTTCACTGCTTAAATCTCTCTCTCATCAGGGAAGGAGCAGGCAGGCAGGTTGCTGGGTGACTACAACCTCTGTCAGCCTGCCTCTATCAGTTTAGCATGAGGGCTTTTACTCATTCGATAAATCCCTGGTTAGCTTTGACAGTGATTCTGCAGTGCAGAAGGTTAAAAATAACAGTGTGCCCCTCTACTGGGTTTGAAGAATATATTTGCTTTGCCCATGAATAAACACTCCTGCACACATGTCTCTACCCTGATAGATTTTCAGGCAAATTCCTGGCTCCCTCCAAGGCAGCTGCTTGACTCTGAGGACACTCACAGTTTCAAAACAATAAATCTGACATGACATGTAGAGCCCATTGTATTAAATATTTTCCTAAATTTCTCATTTCAGCTCTTTAAAAATGACCTCTTATTATTTTAATTTAAATTGTCAAAATACCACTTCAAAAGTGGCCACAAAGAAAGAAAGAGAAACATCATCTTGTTTTATTGTTTGAAGTTCTATATTTACCTGATCACACTAAAGAGAAGGGGTTTGTTTTGCAAAAGGCTTGCTTTGAAAAACTGCATTAAATCTTTCAAGTCGTGGGGGCCATTTTGGTCTTTCCATGTTAGACACACCCCAAGAAGTCTGGGTGTCAGCTGCCATCTTCTGCAATCCTGTGCCCAGCCTCTCCTTTATTGTAGCAACAGGAAGTGACAAGCATTCTCCTGTACCCCTGAGCAACCCAAGCACCTTTTCAAGAGGCTTTAATTATATCAGAGACCTCAGATATTAGTTACTGGCCAGGAAGACTGTGGTTTTGTAGGTATCCAAAAGAATTCTTTAAACCTTTACCACTTTATTTTTTATTTATTAAAAAAAATTTTTTTTTTTTTTGGCTGCACAAGGTCTTCGTTGCCATGCAGGCTTTCTCTAGTTGCAGCAGGTGGAGGCTACTCTTCGCTGCCGAGTGCAAGCTTCTCATTGCAGCGGCTTCTCTTGTTGTGGAGTACAGGTCTAGGGCATGGGCTTCAGCAGCTGTGGAGCACAGGCTTTAGCTGTTCTGCAGCATGTGGGTCTTTCTGGAGCAAGGACTGAACCCATCTCTCCTGCTTTGCAGGCAGATTCTTAACCATTGGACCCCCAGGGAAGTCCTCAATAGGTATTTTAAAACCTGTTTCTTTTTAATCCTTGAGATTAAATTAAGAATACATCCCAATTCTGATGTGTAGATGTGACTTGTAGAAATAACACATGCTCTCCCTCCTTCCAGAACCAACTAGCCTGCTGAGCTTAATATAACCTCTTCTCTCTCCCCCATGTATATTCCTCCTCCCTTTCAAAAATAGCCCAATACATGCCACAGCCTTTCTCATTCTCGCTTTTTCTACACTGATAACTTATATTGTGTCATAAATGGTTTGGGGTTTTTTTTTGAGGGATTTTACAATGTCTGCAAATGGCACCCAAAACAATATTAGGAGGCAAGTGAGGGCAGTCCCATCATCTGATTGGTTTTATCAACTTTCTCTCAAAAAACCCAGTTCCTCCTGGCCTTTCATTTGCCCTCCATCTACTCAACATCCTCATCTCATCATTAAATGACTACAGTAGTCATTCCTTCCAACATGTTAATTGTTAGGTGGCAGCTTGGAGGTGTAGTAACATTTTAAAGGACACTCTTAAAGGAGAGAAGGGAGTGACCTTCAGACAGACTCTATTATTTCTTCCAACCATATGTAGTCAGTGGTGATTTAGAAATCATCTCTGAAAGCTTGCCAGTCATTGACAGAGTCCTTTTTATATCGTCTACTCTTCAAAGCTTTTCCACATAAGTTATTCCTTTTGAACTTCCGAACACCTTGTAAAACAAGTTGAGTATTGTTGTCAAGCTTAGTTTCTCATACATCATACTTAGTTTCTCAAGTATGATGCTAAGCCACAGGGAGGTTAAGTGACTCTGCAAAGGTTAAGTGACACAGCTAATTAGCATCAGCCTGGGCAGCAGTCACCCTGGTTCTGCAAGCTCCTGAAATAAATTATCCGCCTCACCACAGAGGTAATTCTCAAATTCCATCCTCTGGACACTAATGGTTGCATGGCACTTTCCATGAATGTCCTCTGGTCTCTAATTACCTGCCTATCTCAGTCCGAGTGAATTCCAGAACATAAGACTTAGATTTTCAGCCGACCTTCTCTAATATATAGCAATATAATGAGGGTGCTTACATTCTATGACATAATGTTTCTGCTATAATTGTTTTGGGGCATTTCAAGTGGTGTTATATTTGAGCCTCAGGACTGTACTTATCCCGTCCTAAAGGTACATTTAAAAAATTAAATGAGGAGGAGAAGAAAGTTTAAAAGATCTTAAAAGGTACTTGGGAATAAAGAATCTTTAATATATTCTATTCTGCGCTTGTTTTTGTAATTGGCTGCCCTGGGTTTTAGTTCCAGCATACAGACTGTTAGTTACGGGATCCAGTTCCCTGACCAGGGACTGAAGCCAGGTCCCCGGCACTGGAAGCACAGAGTCTTTGCCACAGGCAAGTCCCTATTCTGCATATTTTAATCATTAAACCATTTTGTTCTCAAACTACAGTTTTTGCTGTCATATTGGGAACCATGACTGCCAGAGAAAGGAGATGGGCCTTGGCGGTTGGCGATGAAATCTTCCATCACAAAAACATTTGGAAGAAAGGTCATTAAGTCCGTTGTGCAGAGGAGTTTCACTTTGGCTCTTTGATAACATAGAGAGCAGGAAGGCTCCCTTCCTCACTGCAGCATGCGGTTTGTAAAACTGCCCCCAGATCACAGACCACCAAGTGTTCTTCTAAAGACCCACTAACAGGTCTTTCTGACTAATGGTATGGGAAGTTTCCGTCTGAGGTTTCTTATCTAAAGCATTTTTGGATGAGAACACTCAACAGTGTTGTTCTCCATGTAGCTTTTCCCACTGGGACACAACCAGCAAATGACATGACTCTAGATAGGCCCTGCACTCGCAGAGACAACCCACAGCTGCCCACTGACCCTGGGGTACAGTCCTAATCCTTCTACTTGGTATATATGACTCTTTATAGTAAAGTCCAGGGCTACCAGTTTTATGCCTGACACTATTCTGTGTTTGACACAAATCCAAGTATCTCCTATTCACAAACACCTAAAGTTCCCTGCTGTCTCATTTGCTCAAGTCACTTTTTCCACCTGGAATATTCTTTCCCTTCTCTGTTTATCTGCTTCCAATGCAGTGTCAAAGACAAACTCAACAGCTGACTCTAGGGACTTCCCTGGCAGTACAGTGGCTTAAAATCTACCTTGCAATGCAAGGGATGCAGGTTCAATCCCTGGTTAGGGAACTAAAATCCCACATGGATTGGGGAAACTAAGCCTGTGTGCCACTACTGAGCCTGTGTGCCACAGCAAAGAAGCCAAGTGATGCAACTAAGACCCAACAAAACCAAATAAATATTTTTTTAATGTAATTTGTCCCCTCAGATCATGAACTCCTTATTACCAAATTCAGACTTAAATTGAAGAAAGTAGGAAAAACCGCTAGACTGTTCAGGTATGACCTAAATCAAATCCCTTATGACTGATTATACAGTGGAAGTGAGAAATAGATTTAAGGGCCTAGATCTGATAGACAGAATGCCTGATGAACTATGGAATGAGGTTCATGACATTGTACAGGAGACAGGGATCAAGACCATCCCCATGGGAAAGAAATGCAAACAAGCAAAATGGCTTTCTGAGGAGGGCTTACAAATAGCTATGAAAAGAAGAGAGGCGAAAAACAAAGGAGAAAAGGAAAGATATAAGCATCTGAATGCAGAATTCCAAAGAATAGCAAGAAGAGATAAGAAAGCCTTCTTCAGCAATCAGTGCAAAGAAATAGAGGAAAAGAACAGAATGGGAAAGACTAGAGATCTCTTCAAGAAAATTAGAGATACCAAGGGAACATTTCATGCAAAGATGGGCTAAATAGAGGAAAAGAACAGAATGGGAAAGACTATAGATCTCTTCAAGAAAATTAGAGATAGCAAGGGAATATCTCATGCAAAGATGGACTGATAAAGGACTGAAATGGTATGGACCTAACAGAAGCAGAAGATATTCAAAGATGTGGCAAGACTACACAGAAGAACTGTACAAAAAAGATCTTTGTTTTTGGCTTCTACTGCTGCTTCTTAGTTGCTTCAGTCATGTCCGACTCTGTGCAACACCAGGCTTCTCTGTTCATGGGGATTCTCCAGGCAAGAATATTGGAGTGAAATACCATGCCCATTTCTTTTCTTTTCTTTCTTTCTTTCTTTTTTCTTTTTTTTTTTTTTTTTGGTTGCACAAGGTCTTTACTGCTGCACACAGGCTTTCTCTAGCTGTGGCAAGAGGGGACTTCTCTTTGTTGCTGTGCATGGATTTCTCACTTCAGTGGCTTCTCTTGTTGTAGAACGCAGTCTCTAGGCACGCAGGCTTCAGTAGTTGCAGCACATGGGCTCAGTCATTATGGCTCGTGGGCTCAGTATGGCTTAGTTACTCCATGGCTTGTGGAATCTTCCCAGATGAGGGATACAATTGTGTCCCCTGCATTGGCAAGCAGATTCTCATCCACTGTGCCACCATGGAAGTTCCTTGGAGGAATTTTTTAAGGGTAATCATTCCAATCTATGCTGTTTGTCCATGCCACCAATGAAGTAGCACTCATTAGTCCTATGAAATGACTGAGAATGCAAGTGAAGAGAACATCTAAGGATGTTGATAGGAATTTTGTATTGAAGATGCAGAAGCTAAGGTCAAACTTGACTATTTCTAAAAGACTTCTCAGTCAGGTTCATGGTAATGGCAATCTAATCATGGTTAGAACTCTCCAGAGTGGGAGGCAGACCTATATTCATTTAATTTAAGACACTTGGAATAGTTTTGGAAAGTTGCATCAAGATGTTCCCCTTTATTAGGAATGCCTCAGAGATGTACTGGAAATACATATCAGTAATGATCCTCCCTACACATATTTCTCAAGGTCTAAAGAGTTTTCTCCCTAAGTATCAGGTTGCTTCTCTCACTCTAGAAACACACAAAAAAAATTTAGTGCATTCCATTCCAGTAGCTATAATTGTACCTTGCTTACAATCATTCCCTACTTACACTGAGACTTTTTGTCTGGAAGGGTTAAGTGTAAGACAGTCAAGGGTGTCATTAATATCTATTAAAAAAAAGATTCGTATAGTGCCAAGTTTCTTTTATCTGATTATTATACAAGTGGTCAAAAGAAAATGCTCTCTTTCTAAGGGCAGCTGCATTTAATGACCAGATTGCTTTATTAAGTAATATGGATCAAGGGAGTACAGCCAAAAATTTTTTTGAACTGATTTTTGTAGAGGCCATTACAATGCTCAAAAATATTAAATGCCTGTGATAGAAGGGAGAATGGGAGTTCAATTACATTCTTTCACCACTAACTAATTGTTGAGTATCTTTGTCAATAAAAGGTGTATGATTGTTCATGTGCAAGTGGTTTGGAAAGACAAAAAATCATGACATAGATTAGTTTCATGGACCCCGGTGATGTAGCTAGAATCAGTTGAGTGTGCTGGTTCAGTGTCATGAACTGTAACAGAAGGCCTGAAATCCCTGGGTCAGAGACAAAGGAGTCAAATTTTATGTTCTCATTGGAAATTACTGGGAGAAAATCCCTTATGAGTTTCTCACACTATGCCAGTCTTATGAGCAGAGACATTGACAGCTTTGTTCTTGACTATATTTTCCAGGATGTTTGTATAGCAAGAAGCCTTAGAAGATACAGTGTCTCCTTGTGGGGAAGAAGAAAGATACTGATTATCTTAATAAAAATAATTTCTTCTTTCAGGGATAAAGAATAAGCAAGTGTTCTTGAAACCATTTTTAAAAGATTAATGTCTCCTAAGTTCAAGGTTCCTTGGCTATGATGCAGATTCACTGCATGCACTGTAACCATCTGAGCCAATCTCCATAATGTCCTGATGGAACTGAGGGACAGAGGGGATCAATCAAGCATGATATTCTGACAAGCATGCTGCCTGCTCTTCTGTTTTCCCTTGAATAATAAAGTCCTCTATCTCTTATTTTCTGTAAATATTCCTGAAAATGGCAGGCTAACTTGATAGCTTGCAAACAGGGTAAAATTCCAGGCACTTCAGAGTTCTTAACAGACTAACGAGGCTCTTTGGATGACTATGCTTTGGCCAAGGAAAAGTTAAATCTTGTTAAAGCCTGACCTCAGGCTTCAAAGGTACTCTTTTCCTTTTATTTCTTTTATTTGGACTGGAAAATGCTTTCCTCTTTAATTACAGATAGAGGAATCAAGGTGAGGTGCAGAGAGGGCAAGTAGGTGTAAGAGAGACAGGAAGTTATAGATGTCTTTCATTACATGACTCAAACCAGCTTATCAAGGTAACAAAGGGAGCCCTGATAAAGAAACAAAACATGTTCATTTGGCTGGTATACATTTTAAAATTTGTCTCTCGAAAGTGAATACAGTGAAAAGAATAGAAGAAAGTAAAGAACTCTCCCGATGGTTAAACAGAATAACCACTAAGATATTTTTCATCTCTGAAAGTCTTGAAGTTGTTATTTCTTTTCATGTATTGGAAACTATAATAAAATAACATACACTGGCTGGCTTATGTTGTTGTTCAGTCATCAAGTCATGTCCGATTCATTGCGACTCCATGGATTGCAGTATGCTAGGCTTCCCTGTCCCTCACCATTTCCTGGTGTTTGCCAAAGCTTATGCCTTTTGAATCAACGATGCCATCCAACCATCTCATCCTCTGGAGCCAAGAAAAATTAATTTCTGTTGTTTTTAAGCCACTCTTTTGCCCTTTCATAGCTCACTGCCTTGTCATGGTGCAAGGGCTTGCATGATTCAATGAAGCTATGAGCCATGCTTTATCAATCCCATCTTTGCATGAAATGTTCCCTTGGTATCTCTAATTTTCATGAAGAGATCTCTAGTCTTTCTCATTCTGTTGTTTTCCTCTATTTCTTTGCATTGATCACTGAAGAAGGCTTTCTTATCTCTTCTTGCTGTTCTTTGGAACTCTGCATTCAGATGCTTATATCTTTCCTTTTCTCCTTGGCTTTTTACTCCATCTGACTTGCCTCTTGAGAAATCTGTATGCAGGTCAGGAAGCAACAGTTAGAACTGGACATGGAACAACAGACTGGTTCCAAATAGGAAAAGAAGTACGTCAAGGCTGTATATTGTCACCCTGCTTATTTAACTTATATGCAGAGTACATCATGAGAAACACGGACTGGAAGAAACACAAGCTGGAATCAAGATTGCCGGGAGAAATATCAATAACCTAAGATATGCAGATGACACCACCCTTATAGCAGAAAGTGAAGAGGACCTGAAAAGCCTCTTGAAAGTGAAAGAGGAGAGTGAAAAAGTTGGCTTAAAGCTCAACATTCAGAAAACGAAGATCATGGCACCCAGTCCCATCACTTCATGGGCAATAGATGGGGAAACAGTGGAAACAGTGTCAGGCTTTATTTTGGGGGGCTCTAAAATCACTGCTGATGGTAATTGCAGCCATGAAATTAAAAGACACTTACTCCTTGGGAGAAAGATTATGAGCAACCTAGATAGTATATTCAAAAGCAATGTGAGAGTTGAACTGTAAAGAAAGCTGAGCACTGAAGAACTGATGCTTTTGAACTGTGGTGCTGAAGAAGGCTCTTTAGAGTCCCTTGGACTGTAAGGAGATCCAACCGGTCCACCCTGAAGGAAATCAGCCCTGGGTGTTCATTGGAAGGACTGATGCTGAAGCTAAAACTCCAATACTTTGGCCACCTGATGCAAAGAGTTGACTCATTGGAAAAAATCCTGATGCTGAGAGAGATTAGGGGCAGGAGGAGAAGAGGATGACAGAGGATGAGATGTCTGGATGGCATCACCGATTCAATGGACATGAGTTTGGGTAAACTCCGGGAGTTGGTGATGGACAGGGAGTCATGGCGTGCATGGAGTCACAATGAGTCAAACATGACTGAGTGACTGAACTGAACTGAACTGAACTGAAAATAAGTGAGAAGTACCTTTGTGTTTTCACTAATCTCAAAGGTTGTGAAACATTTGTAGAATCATAACGATCATATATTTTCTAACAGTGTGGTGAAAATTAATAAGGCAGTGTCCCTTAGGCACTTTGAAAACCTTATGACATAATCCTTAGAAATGTGCTTATTTTCATTGAGTTAGTTTTCTAATTTTTAGCGATTTGTAAGCTTCTAAGAATGTAATTTTCTTCTGTGACAAATTATCAAAATCAGTAAAAGTGCATAGTTCTCAAATAACTAGATGCTATCTCTAATGCAAAGATCAGTCCTGTTATTTCAAACAGTTTTTAAATCTGTTTTATTAATGGATTTTTTCATGCTGAAAATATTTTCCCAATTTTTACAAAGCATTGTGTTATATTGTCTACTCAGCATGGTAACTAATTAAAAATACTAAGTGAGAAACCTTGAAATGTTTTTATTAAGGATGTTAAATCTATATAGCAAATTTCAAACTTAGTACTTGGGTAGGTGACATATTGTCTCCTTTGCTAAGTGAAGACCAATGTTGTTATTGGAACAGAGAAGTTCCAATGTGACTGGAAGAAATACTAGTCATCAAAGTCTAGATATAATTAATGACATGAAGTGTGGAATTATAGTAATTGGCTATTTAGTGCAGGGAGAAATGCTTGCCTTAATTATCTGACTATTTCAGATAAAGAATTTTTCTTCTGAATAGTGAAAAATTTATTTCATTTCTCCACTTTTCTCACACTAAAGGTAGGAAATTAAACTGTTTAAAATTTTGACTTAGTTCAAATACTTGGTATATGATCAATTAAAGCCAATTTATTTATTTTATGGAAATACTGGATTTGAGCATGGCCACTCTAGTGTCTTTGGACAATTATTACATCAAATGGATTGCATAATATATCCAATTTTATCAAAAATAATTGTTTAGATGAAAAAATCCAAGGCTCAACTGAACAATTCTAAATCAATTTTTATTCATCACAATAGTCATTAATTGAGACAGCAGTTGGCTAAGAATCAAGAAGTCTGATTCAAGTTCCCAGTACTGCCAGTTAAGAGTTGTAGAGTGTCGGAGAATGGACTTAATCTCTGTGTACCTTGGTTACTTCATCTATAAAATAACTTGTTCAACTAAATGTCTCCAGTCTTAGTTTGTTCAAGCTACTAAAACAAAATGCCACAGACTGGGAAACTTAAAAACAACTGAAATTTATTTCTCACAATTTTAGAGGCTGGCAACTAAAAACTCAAGGTGATAAAATCATGGTTGCATTCTGGTGAGGCCCTTCTTCCTGCTTCATAACCAGGACATTCCTACTGTGTCCTCACAGGGTGCAAGGGACAAGGGACCTCTTTGAAGCCTCCTTATAAGAGCAATCATCTCATTATGACCTAATTACCTCCCAAAGGTCCCTACCTCCTAATATGTCATTAGATTTTATGATTACTGCATATGACCTTAAGGCAGATGCAAACATTTAGACGATATCATTCTACTCATGGCATCCCCAAATTCTTGTCCTTCTAAAGTGTCATCAACTCAGGATATCAGTCCAAAATCTCATCTAAATATAATCTAAATCAAATTTGAATGATATAATTCGTCCTGAGGCAAGTTTTCTCCAGATATAAAATTGTGAAATCAAACATGTTATGTGCTTATAAAATATACTGATGTGATAGGTATAGGATGAGCACTAATATTCTAAAACAAAGAATGAAACTAGAATACTTTCTAACACCATACACACAAATAAACTCAAAATGGAGTAAAGATCCAAATGTAAGACCAGAAACTATAAAACTCCTAGAGGAAAATATAGGCAAAACACTCTCCAACGTAAATCACAGCAGAATCCTCTATGACCCATCAACCCAGAATATTGGAAAAAAAGCAAGTATATTACAAATGGGAACTAATTAAACTTAAATGCTTTTGCACAACAAAGGAAACTATAAACAAGATGAAAAGACAGCATTCAGAATGGGACAAAATAACAACAAATGAAGCAACTGACAAAGAATCTCAAAAATATACAAGCAGCTCCTGCAGTTCAATTCCAGAAAAATAAAATACCCAATAAAAAAATGGGCCAAAGAACTAAACAGACATTTCTCCAAAGAAGACATACAGATGGCTAACAAACACATGAAAAGATGCTCAACATCACTCATTATCAGAGAAATGCAAATCAAGACCACAATGACATACCATCTCACGCTGGTCAGAATGGCTGCAATCCAAAAGTCTATAAACAATAAATGCTGGAGAAGGTTGTGGAGAAAAGGGAATACTCTTAAACTGTTGGTGGGAATGCAAACTAGTACAGTCACTATGGAGAACAGTGTGGAGAGTCCTTAAAAAACTAGAAACAGAATTACCATACGACCCAGCAATCCCACTGTTGGGCATACACACCAAGGAAACCAGAATTGAAAGAGATACATGTACCCCAATGTTCATCGCAACACTGTTTATAATAGCCAGGACATGGAAGCAAACTAGATGTCCAACAGCAGAGGAATGGATAAGAGATCTGTGTACATATACACAATGGAATATTACTGAGCCATTAAAAAGAATACATTTGAATCATTTCTAATGAGGTAGATGAAACTGGAGCCTATTATGCAGAGTGAAGTTAGACAGAAAGAAAAACACCAAAACAGTATGCTAACACATATATATGGAATTTAGAAAGATGGCAAAGATAACCCCGTATGTGAGCCAGCAAAAGAGACACAGATGTATAGGAAAGTCTTGATGCTTTTGAACTGTGGTGTTGGAGGAGACTCTTGAGAGTCCCTTGGACTGCAAGGAGATCCAACCAGTCCATTCTGAAGGAGATCAACCCTGGGATTTCTTTGGAAGGAATGATGCTAAAGCTGAAACTCCAGTACTTTGGATACCTCATGCAAAGAGTCGATTCATTGGAAAAGACTTTGATGCTGGGAGGGATTGGGGGCAGGAGGAGAAGGGGACGACCAAGGATGAGATGGCTGGATGGCATCACGGACTCGATGGACGTGAGTCTGAGTGAACTCTGGGATTTGGTGATGGACAGGGAGGCCTGGCATGCTGTGATTCATGGGGTCACAAAGAGTCAGACACGACTGAGTGACTGAACTGAACTGAACTGAACTGAACTGGGAGAAGGCGAGAGTGGGATGATTTGAGAGAATAGCATTGAAACATGTATATTATCATATGTGAAACAGCTGGCCAGTCCAGGTTCGGTGCAGGAGACAGGTGCTCAGGGCTGATGCACTGGGATGACCCAGAGGGATGGGATGGGGACGGAGGTTGAAGGGGGTTTCAGAATGGGGAACACATATACACCATTGCTGATTCATGTCAATGTATGCCAAAACTACTACAATATTGGTAAGTAATTAGCCTCCGATTAAAATAAATAAATTTATATAAATAATAAATAAAATAAATTTAAAAAATAGTATTTCCACCACAAAAAAAATGATAATTATAAGATGTGATAGAAAGTGAAAGTAAAGTTGCTCGGTCATGTCCGACTCTTTGCGACCCTGAGGACTGTAGCCTACCAGGCTTCTACGTCCATGGGATTCTCCAGGCCAGAATACTGAAGTGGGTTACCATTTCTTTCTCCAGGGGATCTTCCCAACCCAGGAATGGAACCTGCATCTCAAGTCAACAATCAAATCAACAAAATTAGAAACAAAAAAGGAAAGACTACAACAGACAATGCAGAAATACAAAGGATTATAAGAGACTATTATGAGCAACTATATGGCAATAGAATAGATAACCTGGAAGAAAGTGAAAGTGAAGTCACTCAGTCATGTCAGACTCTTTGCAACCCTGTGGACTGTAGCCTACCAGGCTTCTACGTCCATGGGATTCTCCAGGCCAGAATACTGAAGTGGGTTACCATTTCTTTCTCCAGGGGATCTTCCCTGACCCAGGGACTGAACCCAGGTCTCCCGCATTGGAGGCAGATGCTTTAACCTCTGAGCCACCAGGGAAGCTCAAAATGTGATAGAGGTGCTAGCTAATGCTACAATGCCAATCATATTACAATATATAAATGCATCAGATCAACATGTTTGTTATACACCTTTAACTTAGACAATGTTACATGTCAAATATATTTCAAGAAATAAGAAAAAAAGTTAAAAACACAAAAGGGAAAAATAGGAAAGAGTAAAAGGTTAATGATTTCTGAGCAAGTTTAAAACCTTAAGACCCACTGGGACTGTGATCTTGTAAGCAGATAGGGCAGAGGATCTTCAGAGGAAAAGAACCAGATATAACTTTCTTAATGTAAGAAAAGCCACTTTAGATCTAAGCCATTTTGAGATCTAAGTGTGGCCACAGTGCTTGCCCTTACAGAAGAATTCATCTCAGTAATTAATAATTTTAAGGGAAGAAAAGACAGTAAAAACAGCTCTTACCAGGCCAAAGAGATAACATAACTATATGAGACAATGTATCAGTTGTAAAGGTTCTTAGTTCTGTTTCAAAGGTAAAGATTAGCCTGAAGAAAATTCTTGAACACATTCTTGGTGAAATTTAAACACCCTTGAGCACTCAACCACCAGATTAACTTGAAACTAAGAGATGATGATGCTGACCTTTGCTGACCCTAGTGACTTTAATCAACAGAGCCTGGACATTGTCAATCTTTGCCTCAATTTTATGTTGAATTCTCCTTTGCTTAAGCCCCTCCATAAACATGCATACATTCTTAGCTTAAAAATTCCCAAATTGTGTTGTTTGGGGGAGACACTGCTTTGGGAAATATCCTTGGTGTTCTTACTTGCTCCAAGTAATAAACACTTTTTTCTCCCACTCTTTTGTTTGGTTGTGTCTTTTGGCTCAACACCCACCAAGAGGGAAACCCAGTTTTTGAGTAATAGTCCCAAAGTTTCAGATACTCTGAGATGGTGATTGAAGCCACAAATTTTGCTAGGTATGATAGGAGAGTTATATAGGTAGTTGCTAAAGTCCCAGTAGAAGACTATAGATAGAGAGAGAAAGCTAGGAAAGTTTGGGAAACAACTGTAAGTTAACAAAGGATCACTCAAGAAAGCTTCCAGAATGTCATGGAACAAAACAGGCCTGCTTAACCATAAAGCTGTAAATAAAAGCACAAGATATGCCCCAGGCCATTACATGAGAGAAAAATATCACCACCTTTCTATTGATTTGAATATGTGCTATGATAATCTTAGTTTCAATGAGGGACAGGGAAGTCTGGAACACTGCAGTCCACGAGGTTGTGAAGATTCAGATAAAACTTGGAAATTGAGAAATAACAAAGTTTAGTCTGACCCCATAGGGTCAGATACTCTCCTGCCTGATAAGAAAGGGGAGCTAGTTATGTAAGCCTGAAGTATACTGAAAGAAGGTGGTTTTTTTCTCCCTTCCTTAATTTCCTTTGATTATAAAATTGTAGCTCACTTAATCCTCAGGGCAGAGCCCCCTCCATTGCCCACTTGCATCTCCCACAAGCATCCTTTATTAGTAAATCTACTTCTTTCCTATCACTTTGCCTCTCACTGAATTCATTCTGTGCTGAGACACAAAGAACCTGAGCTTCAGTAAGTCCAGACACCAAGTGAGTGACTTTAATTAGAAGACTGTGTGTTCAAGTCCCAATTAGGATTGGTTGGGTTCAGTCCTGTTACATGCGTTCAAGTCCCAATAAGTGTTTTAACTGGGTTTGAGTTTTGACTGACTGGATTCGAGTCTCAATCTGAGTTTTGGCCAGGTTTAAGTCCCAATATTAGGTGCAATTTCAAGTGCACATACCAGTCATGGATTGTAGTCCTATTCCTCTGACTCTCCCAGGCTGCAATTGCACAAGTGTCTCTACTAGTTTGGGGTTTCATGGATTTACTTGTCTATTTACCTGTGTATCCTCTGGGTAGTATCCTAGTGAAAAATCTCTGTTATATCCCTGTCACTATAGTGATCCTCTGCTGGGGTTATGTGCCTAGAGCCCTTTGTGATTCAATCCTTGAAATCTAGGATGTGAAAGTCACACCCCTGGGTTCTGAAAACTGCACCTGGTATAACTGAGGAATATGGAACTGGAATTTAGGGATCATAGTCTCAATGTGAGATGGCACCTGGCAGGGATGGCTCATTTTTTGATATGGTTCTGTCCTGCAAGCACTAGCATTCTGGACCTATGGCATAAGGGGTAGTCCAAAAGATCTCTGAAACGCCCTGAGGGAACATTTTTCCATCGTCTTGAACAATAAATCTTAGATTATGTCTACATGAATGCTAGGTTGCTTCAGTCGGGTCCAACTCTTTGAAACCCCATGGACTGCAGCCAGCCAGGGTTTTCTGCCCATGGGATTCTCCAGGCAAGAATACTAGTGTGGGTTGTCATGACTGCCTCTAAGGGATTTTCCCAACCCAGTGATCTAACCCACTTCTCTTATGTCTTCTGCATTGCCAGGTGGGTTCTTTATCACTAGCATCACCTGGGAAGCCTAGACTCTGTTTAGAAAGCAAATTAATCCACATTATCTTGATGCATAGCTCCTAATTTCCATTGAAATGATAAATCTGTACCAATCTCTTCATTAAATTTGGCACACCCCTTGTGTTCCCCCTGAACAAAGATGACATACGAATGGCTAATAAACACATGAAAAGATGCTCAACATCACTCATTATCAGAGAAATGCAAATCAAGACCACAATGAGGTACCACTTCACACCAGTCAGAATGGCTGCGATCCAAAAATCTACAAGCAATAAATGCTGGAAAGAAAGTGGAGAAAAGGGAACCCTCTTACACTGTTGGTGGGAATGCAAACTAGTACAGCATTATGGAAAACAGTGTGGAGACTCCTTAAAAAATTGTAAATAGAACTGCCTTATGACCCAGCAATCCCACTGCTGGGCATACACACCAAGGAAACCAGAATTGAAAGAGACACATGTACCCCAATGTTCATTGCAGCATTGTATATATTTGCCAGGACATGGAAGCAAACTAGATGTCCATCAGCAGATGAATGGATAAGAAAGCTGTGGTACATATACACAATGGAGTATTACTCAGCCCTTAAAAAGAATAAATTTGACTCAATTCTAATGAGATGGATGAAACTGGAGCCGATTATACAGAGTGAAGTAATGTATGGCAAAACCATTACAGTATTGTAAAATAGAATGAAGTTTTAAATTAATAAAAAAAGATTAAAAAATAATAAAGTCAACTTCCTTTTTGATTAACAATACCACCTTCAAGTAGTTTTTATCTTCTCAAATTATATTATAAACATTCAAGAGAAACCAGACTCCCCTTCAACATTTTAATTAAAATTCATTCAGTTAAATATTCAATTTCATTGATCAGAATTTCTAACTTCCACGACATACTAGGACAAGAACAAAATTCAGCCTAGCTCTTTGCCACTTTATGACAAAGATTGCCTTTCCTCCATTTTTCAATAATATATTATTCATTTTCATCTGAAACCTCATCAGAATGGCCTTTACTGTCTATTTTTATGCCAATATTTGTTTACTACCAAACTTACTCTCCATGTGAGCCGTCATGAGAATTGTCTTTAACAGTTCATATGGGGATGACAGAGGATAAGATGGTTAGATTACATCGCTGACTAGATGGACATGAATTTAAGAAAGCTCCAGGAGTTGGTGATGGAGAGGGAAGCTTGGTGTGCTGCAGTCTATGGGTGTCACAAAGAGTCTGACACAACTGAGTGACTGAACTGAACTGAATTGTCCATTTATGGCAATGTAGACTTTTCCTATAATGTATAGCCAGCCCTCAGTGGGGGAATCCTGAAATGTGGAACATGCAAAAAAATTTTTTTTTAGTCCATAAATTTACAAAACACAAAACTTGAGTTTAGCATATGCCAGTAACTACTTACGTTGTATTAGGTACTAAAAGTAATCTAGAGGTGATTTAAAGTATATGGGAGGATGTGTACAGTTCAGTTCAGTTCAGTCACGCAGTCGTGTCTGACTTTTTGCGACCTCATGAACTGCAGTATGCCAGGCTTCCCTGTCCATCACCAACTCCCGGAGTTCACCCAAACTCTTGTCCATAGAGTCGGTGATGCCATCTAGCTGTCTCTTTCTCTGTCGTCCCCTTCTCTTCCTGTCCCCAATCTCTCCCAGCATCAGGTCTTTTCCAATGAGTCAGCTCTTCTCACGAGGTGGCGAAAGTATCAGAGCTTCAGCTTTAGCATCAGGAGAAGGCAATGACACCTTACTCCAGTACTCTTGCCTGGAAAATCTCATGGACAGAGGAGCCTGGTAGGCTGTGGTCCATGGGGTCACGAAGAGTCGGACATGACTGAGAAACTTCCCTTTTACTTTTCACTTTCATGCATTGGAGGAGGAAATGGCAACCCACTCCAGTGTTCTTGCCTGGAGAATCCCAGGGACGGGAAAGGCTGGTGGGCTGCTGTCTATGGGGTCACACAGAGTCGGACATGACAGAAGTGACTTAGCAGCAGCATATGCAAATACCATGCCACTTGGGCATTTTTGGATTTTGGTATCTGCAAGGTGTTCTGGAAACAATTCCACAGATATGAAGGGATGGATGTACCTAAAAATTCTTAGAGCCACTGCCCATCACTCAGTTTCAGACACTTCCACATTTTTAGGCATTTGTTACAGCAGTATCCCCACTTCTCAGTACCGACTTTCTGTCTTAGCCTGTTCAGGCTGCTGTAACAAAATGACACAGACTGAGCAGCTTGTAAACAATAGAAATTTCTTACACTTCTGGAGGCTGGAAGCCCAAGATCAAGGTATTATCATGGTTGCATTCTGGTAAAAGCTGTAAGCAAAAAATGTTGCCCACTATTCCAATTCTTTAAGCATCAAGTCATTAGTCACTGCAGTTGCCCACTGAGAGTATACCTTCGGGGGAATTCAGGGTGGAAGAAACACGACTATCCATCATGTGGTTTTAGACATATGGACCCCTAAATAGTTAAGATGCATATCTAGTGGAGCATTTCAGTGTTCACAGATTCTTGCATCTTCCCATACATAGAAAATAACTAAAATTATTGATTAAGGACCACAAGGATCACAGGCATCTGATCCTTGTGACGAGCAGTAATACTAAGCATACCAAGATGTATGCTTTGATGGAATAAGCATACCAAGATTGATGAAGCCTACCAAAATGCATGCTTGATTACGTGTATTGGTTTGGCCAAAAAGTTCCTTTTGGTTTTATACCAGATTATGGAAACCTAGAGGAACTTTTTGGTCAACCAAATATTTCCCAATCCCCCCCCCCCCCCCCCCCCCCCCACACCCCACCCTCTCTCCTCCCTCCTCTCTCTTCTCCTCCCT
>SJYC01136237.1:0-16228 GCA_006408675.1 Madoqua kirkii
GACTTCCCTTGTGGTCCAGTGGTAAAGAATCCACTTGCCAATATAGGGGACACCAGTTCAATCTTTACTCTAGGAAGATCCCACATGTCACAGGGCAACTAAGCCTGTGCATCACTACTACTGAACCCATGCTCTAGAGCTCACATGCCAAGTCCTTATGTGGCTCTTCTGGCCTTGTGAGGCATTTTAAAAGTTCAGCCTGAGATTCCTTATGACAAGTTCCAGCACAGCCAGTTTGAAAGAGCCTATATTTACAAAAATTATCAATTATATTTACAAAAATTATCAGGCCAAATTTACTGAAGCTAGGCTTATTTTGAAAACAAAATTGCCTTAAATTCGTTATATTTGGTAGAAATGAGAGTAACTTTAGAGAAAGAAAAGTGCTTATGTTTTAGTGGATATTAAGTTCTAGTTTTGTTATTTGTCTTTAATTCTTTTTATTCACTGCCTAAGACTTCAAGACGGCTCCATGTTGCTATGTTACATTATTGTAAAATTTAATTAAATTATTAAAAGGATACTCTAAGTTTCTGAAGCTTATCACAATAATCTATTTTTGGATGAAGATCAAGTGCTCCAAGCTCTACAACGAGGAGATTATGCATCCTGGGAAAGACATCATTTAAAGGGCTCTCTCCAACCTAAAAGGAAGGGTCCTTATCAGGTACTCTTAACTCGCTCATAAACAGCATGAAAGGGATTGATTTTTACATTCATATTTCCCACTGAAAAGGGGCCCTGACCTGGACTGGTCTATAGACAAGACTTCTGACTACAAAATTACACTAGAACAACGCTCAAACAGAGGAGAAATTATACACACGCTAGGATGAGAAGAAGGCAACATCAGAAGTAGACAGTTATCCCAAGATGCCAGCCCTAACCTATATGATTATTTACAGTATATATATATTTTTTATTTCTTGGACTTCTTCACCCAAATCAAATATTTTCTATCATGGGCACAATATTATTCAATTTTTAGAAATGTATCCAATTGTTGGGTTTATGGTCAATTACCTAAATCCTACACTTAGGGGTTATCTTAGTGGATTTCTACTTTCAAAGGCTCTAATTGGATGGCACTTATGAAGCTTGTTTTGGGACCCCATCACCTGGCCAAACAATCATACTTATTTGACATAGCTGTATATATGAATTTTCTTTAAGGATTACTCAAGCACAATCAAAACAATGAGATGTTTAAGTCAAAGAATACAATTTCCTGATTACTAGAAAGGACTCTTGGTTATGGGTGGATTCACATGTCTAAAACCATGCTATGATCTTTTCCCACTATGTTGGAAAAAACTAAATCATATTAAAGATAATCAGCTTAACAATACAGCCTAAAAAAATAGGCTAACTGCCATATGAACAAGGTCAGCATATCATTGCCAGTTTTAAAAATGGAACTATAGTTGATTTACAACATTGTGTTAGTTTCTGGTATACAGCAAAGTAATTCATATATATATATATATATATACATATATATACATATATATATACACACACATATATATATATACATATACATATATATGTGTATATGTATGGGCTTCTCTGGTGGCTCAGATGGTAAAGAATCTGTCTGCAGTGTGGGAGACCTGGGTTTGGTCCCTGAGTTGGGAAGATCCACTGGAGGAGGGCATGGCAACCCACTATAGTATTCTGGCCTGGAGAATCCTATGGACTGAAGAACCTGGTGGGCTGTATTGCCCATGGGGTCACAGAGACAAAAACAAAAACATATATGTATATATTTTCAGAGCTTCCCTGGTGGCTCAGATGGTAAAGAATCCACCTTCAATGAGGGAGATTTGTATTTCATCCCTGAGTTGGGAAGATCCCTGGATGAGGGCATGGCAACCCACTCCAGTATTCTTGCCTGGAGAATTCTATGGACAAAGGAGCTTGGTGGGCTGCAATCTATGGGATTGTAGAGTCAGACACAACTGAGCAACTAACACACATGCACACAAACATGTATATTTTCAGATTATTTTCCATTATAAGTTATTGCAAGATATTAAATATAGTTACCTGTGCTACAGAGTAAATCCTTGTTGATCACATATTTCATGTATAATATTTTGTACCTGTCAATCTCATATTCCTCTCATATTCCTAATTTAGAGCCCCTTTGTACTTTGATAGCCAAAAGTTTGCTTTGTTATATTTGTGAGTTTGCTTCTCTTTTGTACACAGTCATTTGCATTATATTTTAGATTCAACATACAAGTGATATCATATAACATTTTATACTTTAGGTCCATCCATGTTGCTGAAAATGACAATATTTCATTCCTTTTTATGGCATAGAAACATACCATGTATGATCTTCTTAAGGCAATTGTCTGTTGATGGGCACGGGTTAGTTCCATGTCTTGATTGTTGTAAATAATGAAGCTATGAAAACTGGAGTGCATGTATCTTTTCAAATTAGAGTTTTCTCTTTTCTGGACATACACCTAGGCATAGAATAGCTGAATCATATGGTAGCCCTATTTTTAGTTTTTGAAGTAACCTCCATAGTTTTTTCCATTGTGGTTATATCAATTTACACTCCCACAGTGTAAACAGTGTAAGAAAAGTTGCCTTTTCTTTACACTCTAACATTTACTATTTGTAGACTTTTTGATGACAGCAGTGCTGATGAGTGTTTGACAATACCTCATTGTGGTTTAGATTTGTTTTTCTCTAATAATTAGTGATGCTCAGTATTTCTTTGTCTGCCTGTTAAGAATATCTATGTCTTCTTTGGAGGAAGGTCTCATTTCAGCTCAGTTGCTCAGTTATGCCCGACTTTTTGCGACCCCATGGACTGCAGCATGCCAAGATTCACTGTCCATCACCAGCTCTTGGAACTTGCTCACTTATTTCCATCGAGTCCGTGATACCACCCAACCATCTCATCCTCTGTCATCCCCTTCTCCTCCTGTCTTCAATCTTTCTCAGCATCAGGGTCTTTCCAGTGAGCCAGCAATTAATATTCAGGACTGATTTCATTTAGGATGGACTGGTTTGATCTCCTTGCTGTCCAAGGGGCAGCTTGCTGTCCAAGAGCTTTCTCCAACACCACAGCTCAAAAACATCAATTCTTCAGCACTCAGCCTTCTTTATGGTACAACTCTCACATCCATACATGACTACTGGAAAAACCATAGCTTTGACTAGAAGGATATTTGTCAGCAAAGTAATGTCTCTGCTTTTCAATATGCTGTCTAGATTTGTTAAAACTTTTCTTCCAATAAGCAGACATCTTTTAAATTTCATGACTGCAGTCACCATTGCAGTGATTTTGGAGCCCAAGAAAATAAAATCTGTCACTGTTTCCATTTTTTCCCCATCTGTCTGCCATGAAGTGATGGGGCCAGATGCCATGATCTCAGTTTTTTTAATGTAGAGTTTTAAGCCAGCTTTTTCACTCTCCACTTTCACTTTCAAGAGGCTCTTTAGTTACCTTTCACTTTTTGCCATAAGGGTGGTGTCATCTGCATATCTGAGGTTATTGATATTTCTCCCAGCAATCTTGATTCCAACTTGTGCTTCATCCAGCCTGGCATTTCACATGATGTACTCTTCATGCAAGTTAAATAAGCAAGGTGACAATATACAGCCTTGACGTACTCCTTTCCCAATTTGGAACCAGTTTGTTGTTTCGTGTCTACTTCTAACTATTGCTTCATGACCTGCATACAGGTTTCTCAGGAGGCAGGTAAGGTGGTTTGGTATTTTCATCTCTTTAGGAATTTTCTACAGCTTGCTATAATCCACAGAAGTCAAAGGCTTTAGCATAGTCAATGAGTCAGAAGTAGGTGCTCTTCTGGATTTCTCTTGCTTTTTATATGATTCAGTGGATGTTGGCAATTTTGTCTCTGGTTCTTCTGCCTTTTCTAAATCCAGCTTGGACATTTGGAAGCTCTTAGTTCATGTACTGGCGAAGCTTAGCTTGGAGAATTTTGAGCATTTGCTTTGCTAGTGTGTGAGATGAGTGAAATTGTGCAATAGTTTGATCATTCTTTCTTTAACACTGCCTTTCTTTGAAATTGGAATGGAAACTAAAAATTTTCAGTCCTGTGGCCCCTGCTAAATTTTCCAAATTTGCTGGCATATTGAGTGTAGCACTTTCACAGCATCATTTCTTAGGATTTGAAATAGCTCAGCTGGAATTCCATCACCTCCACTAGCTTTGTTCATAGTGATGCTTCCTAAGGCCTACTTGACTTCACACTCCAGGATATCTGGATCTCAGTGAGTGATCACACCATTGTGGTTATTTGGGTCATTAAGATCTTTTAAATATAGTTCTTCTGTGTATTCTTGCCACTTCTTCTTAACATCTTCTGTTTTTATTAGATCCATACCGTTTCTGTCCTTTATTGTGCCCATCTTTGCATGAAATGTTTCCTTGGTATCTCTAACTTCCTTGAAGAGATATATAGTCTTTCTCATTCTATTTTTTTCTATTTCTTTGCCGTGATCACTTAGGAAAGCTTTCTTGTCTCTCTTTGCTATTCTTTGGAACTCTGCATTCAGATTCATATATCTTTCTTTTTCTCCTTTGCATTTTTGCTTCTCTTCTCTCAGCTATTTTGCCTCTTTGCATTTCTTCTTGGAGATGATTTTGATCGTGCCTCCTGTACAATGTTACAGACCTCCATCCATAGTTCTTCAGGTATTCTATCTGTCAGATTTAATCCCTTGAATCTATTTGTCACTTCCACTGTATAATCTGCAAGGGATTTGATTTAGGTCATACCTGAATGGACTAGTGGTTTTCCCTACTTTCTTCAATTTAAGCCTAAATTTTGCAATAAGGAGTTTATGATCTGAGCCACAGTCAGCTCCTGGTCTTGTTTTTGCTGACTATATAGAGCTTCTGCATCTTCAGCTGCAAAAGATATACTTAATCTGATTTTGGTATTGACCATCTGTTGATATCCATGTGTAAATTAATCTCTTGTGTTGTTGGAAGAGGGCATTTCCTTTGTCCAGTGCATTCTCTGCAAAACTCTGTTAGCCTTTGCCTTGCTTCATTTTGTACTCAGAGGCCACACTTGTTTGTTATTCCAGGTATATCTTGACTTCCTGCTTTTGCATTTCAGTCCCCTTTGGTGAATCAAAGGACATATTTTTTAGTGTTAGTTCTAGAAAGTCTGCTAGATGTTCATAAAACCATTAAAACTCAGCTTCTTTCCCATTTGTGGATGAGACATAGACTTGGATTACTGTAATATTAGATGGTTTGCCTTGGAAACAAACAAAGATCATTTTGTAACTGTGGTTTCCATTCCTTCTGCCCTCTGATGGATAAGCTTAAGAGGCTTATGGAAGCTGATGGGAAGGAATGGCTGTAGGGGAATCTGGATGTTGTTCTGATGAGCAGCACCATGCTTAGCAAATCTTTAATTTTCTGTTGATAAATGGGGCCGAGTTCACTCCCTGTAGTTCGGCCTGGGATAAATCTATGGTAGAGTTAATGATGGTAGTAGTGGTGATCTCCTTCAGAAAGACTTATGACAGGTCTCCACTGGAGACTCCTGCACACTCACTGGAAAGTCTGGCTCAGTCTCTGGTGGGGTCACTACTCCTTTCTCCTGGGTCCTGGTGCACACAAGGTTTTGTTTGTGCCCTCCAAGAATCTGTTTCCCCAGTCCTGTGGAAAGTGAAAGTGAAAGCAAAAGTAGCTCAGTCGTGTCCAAATATTTGCAACCCCATGGACTATACAGTTCATGGAATTCTCTAAGCCAGACTACTGGAGTGGGTAGCTTTTCACTTCTTCAGAGGATCTTCCCAACCCAAGGATAAAACCCAGGTCTCTCGCATTGCAGGCAGATTCTTTACCAGCTGTGCCACAAGGGAAGTCCTGTTTAAGTTCTGTATATAAATCCAAACTGGCCTTCAAAGTCAAATTTCCTAGGAGTTCTCAGTTCTTTTGCCATTTCTCCAGATTAGGGAACCTGCTGTGGACCCTAGAACTTTCACAACAGTGGGAGAACTTCTTTGGTATGATTGATCTCCAGTTTGTGGCTTGCCTGTTGGGTGGCTCTATGGTGGAGCTCACATGCTGCACCTCCCAGTTATGCTGAAGCCAGAGCCCCTGTCCCCACGGCAGGTCACTGCTGACCCATGCCCTCCACAGACTACCCTCAAACACTCAAAGGCAGGTCTCGCTCAGTCTCGCTCAGTCTCTCGTGAAGTCCCTGCATTCTGGTGTGCCCCAGGTTTTGTTTGAGCCTCTCAAGTGTCTTTGGCAAGTATAGGGTTTGATTCTAAACACAATTTAGCCCATCGTACCATCTTGCTGGGGCTTCTCCTTTGCCCTTGGACATGTGGTATCTTTTTTTGATGATATTCAACATTCTCCCATCAATGGTTGTTCAGCAGTTACTTACAACTTTGGAATTCCCACAGGAGAAGATGAGCACACATTGTTCTACTGTGTCATCTTGTTGTAATAGTTGAAGAAATGTCTATTTATGTCTTAGGTTTATTTTTTTTTGATTGAGTCGCTTGTGTTTTTCAATATTGAGTTGTGTGAACTGTTAGTTTATTTGGGATATTAACCCATTGTTGGTTTCACTGTTTCCAAATATTTTCTTCATTTCTGTACATTGTCTTTTTGTTTTGTTCATCGTTTCCTTTGCTGTGCAAAAGTTTTTAAGTTTGAGTCTTATTGGAAAAAATTATTAATTTTTTTATATAATTGGATGCTAATTACTTTTAAAACTTTTCAATCTTGCCTTGGGGGACTTATCTAAGAAAATATTGATAAGATTTTTGCCTATGTTTTGCCTATGTTCTTTTCCAGGAGCTTTATGTGTCATGTCTTATATTTGTTTCTTTAAACAGTTTTGAGTTTCTTTTGTATATGGTGTGACAGTGTTCTAATTTCATTGATTTAAATGCAGTTGTTCAGCTTTCCTTACACCACTTGTTGATGAGATTGTCTTTTCTCCCTTGAATAGCATTGCCTTTAAATATAAGGATTGATATGAAACAGACTGCATCAGATGATTGGGGATATATTGGGCACACTTGATGGATGTTTTTTGCTTCAATATTTACTTATGACCTTATTTACTTATGAGTGCTACTATTATTTATATATTGTCTATTTTATAGAATTATTGTTCCTTACATTACCTGATGTGTATATGAGCCTCTGGCAGAGGTAATGATGGCTAAATGTGTTGAGGTAATTGATCATATATATAGCTTTATATATAATTAATTACAATAGTGCAATTCTAGATATGGAAGAATCAACAAGGGGAAAAGGAAACCATTTCTGGATAGCAATAGACTAGTAAGAGAGATGATCTAGATGTTTTAAAAGTTATTAACATGGCTTATTCCAGAAATACCTCATTGAGTGGCCTATCAAATGAATTCTTGTCTGACCTAGGAATGAACTTTCTGAGTTACATGGGACAAACTGGTCATGAAATGCCTCCCAAATTTGGTTGAATTTATGATAAACAGGGGACCCTGTAAACATAACAATTTTGCCTGTCATTTTAGTTCAACAAGGATCGTGTCATTAGACACCAGAGTCACCCACCAACAGTGAACCCTGAAGGGAATTCAGGATTAAAAAAAAAAAATAAGATGAAGCATTTTGTGCTTTTGGATATATAGGCCTCTAAATAGCTAAGATGCATATCTGGGGAAGCATTTCAATGCCTCCAGATTCTTGCACCTTCCCATACATGGAAAAGCAGCAAAATCATTAACTGAGATATCTGATAGTCATTGCATTTTATCAAGACATATGCTTCTTGACTACACGTATTTCCCAGCCAAAAGACTGTGTGTTTACTGACTCCTCTCTTATCTCCTTGATTTGAAGCAGTTCCTCAGAAATGTTTTATACAAATGACTTCCCTGGTGGCTCAGAAGATAAAGCGTCTGCCTAACAATGCAGGAGATCTGGCTTCAATTCCTGGGTGGGGAAGATCCCCTGAAGAACGAAATGGAAACCCACTCCAGTACTCTTGTCTGGAAAATCCCATGGATGGAGGAGTCTGGTGGGCTACAGTCCATGGGGTCTCAAAGAATTGGACATGACTGAGCAAATTCCCTTTCTTTCTTTCCCTTTATACAAATATTCAATCCCCTAGCCTTCCCTCAAACTCTCCTTTCCTACTAACTCCCACTGCATTGTCAAGTCCAGGATGCAGTTGTAAATCCCACTTGAAGTGTCATGAGATCTGACATCAGTGGGACTTGGTGAGATTGTCTTCACTCACCAGTTAAGAGTGTGGACTGTGAAGAGAGCCTTTCTCTCCTCTCTTTTGGGGGAGGCCTGGAGTGGGCAGTAGACAAGATTCTCTCACTTTCTGTTGGCCTTGATAATGAAATCTTTGTTGCAGCCTGAGAAAGGCCAGAGTGGTCAGGGGAGAGAACTGTGTGGTCAGACTCAGTGGATGAGTGGGTGCCCTGTGGTGTCTACAGGCACAAGTGACAGTGACCCAAACCTGGAAAGGTGCGAGGGAAGTGTACAGGGAACAGTGGCCAGTGGCATGCAGGGCTCCATATCCATTGGCAGCACTACTTGGAAAAAGTCAGCTAGCCCTCTGGTTCCAGAGAGCAGAAAGCACCTAAGGCAGTGAGAGGTACATGGGAGGCCAGGTAGCCCACTGGCAGGCAGGCATCAACTCCAGCAGCAGGAGAGGTTCAGAATGAAACTAGAGTCTGGAGGTGGCCTGGGCTGGCAGGTTGAGCAGAAGTGCCTGCCTGGCCTGGGCCACTAGTCTGTAAGTGCTTAGTTGCCCAGACAGACAGACCCTGGAAAGGGCTGCTCTGTGGCTGGCCAGATAATGATACATCAGAAGATGCCCTTTTCAATCTTGACTCCCTTCTGCTTCATGCAGGGGAGGGGAGGGCTGGCTCCATGCCTGATCTTTGCACCCATCTTTAAGACAAAGTCATGGTTGTAGGTAGAGTTCATGTCTTAGAACACATTGGCATTGTCAGGGTGCTTCAGCTTTCTATTATCCGAAATAACTCACACTAGCTACTAGTTTCCTGGCTAATCCTAATCCAGATTGTGTTTGTCCATTGCTTTGTGGATTACAGCCAGAGCTTTGTCTTGGCTGGTCACCTAGATGCTCTCGTACATATTTCCACTGTCTATCTCCTGGCTCAACTGGATAATGCAGGGGTCACCAACCTGCTGGTTGTAGAGGGGCAGCAAGGAGCCATAGCTAAAGACCTTCCACACAGAGCACTTGTGATTGCTTGTGATGGCCATGGCATGGTGGAGGCAGAGAAGGATGTGCTGCTGGAGGCCAAGCTGATGCTGGACATTTCTGAGGACAACTGGGAAGTGAACTTCCAGAACTTCTCCTGGCTATCCAAGGACTCTGGGACAAAGATCATGATGATCTAACTTCACATCAGACCTGTAGGAGCCAGCTGTATGGACATTAAATCAGCAGTGTCCAGGTTACATTCTTTAATATGTCCCCAAATAAAACTGAATCTTGACACTCTCACATTGTGCTTCTTTTCTTTTCTTTTTTTTTTTCTTTCTTTTTTTCTTTTTTTTTCCCCCAGTCAACAGAGCTCTATTTCTAGTTCATAGATAGGGCATTCTTGCCAAAATTTTCACATGGTGGAAGGGAAAGGGATCTCTCTGATGTTGTTTTTATAAAGACACCAATCTCACTCATAAGGGCTACATTCTTATGATCTAATTATCTCCCAAAGGCCCTGCCTCTTATGTCTTCATATTGGACACTAGGACTTCAACATACAAATTTTGGGAGAATGAAGACTTTCAGACCATAGCACTCTCCATTTTTATTTATAGCTCTAAAAATCTATCTCTAAATACAAAGATGAAATTAAGTAAATGTGTTCCTGAATTCATGCAACTTTAAATGCCTTTGGGTTATATTCTCATGCTTATTTTACCCTTTTTTAAAATTTTATTTTTATTATTTTTTAAATAAATGTATTTATTTTAATTGGAAGCTAATTACTTTACAACATTGTATTGGTTTTGCCATACATCAACATGAATCTGGCACAGGTATACACGTGTTCCCCATCCTGAAACCCCCTCCCTCCTCCCTCCCCATACCATCCCTCTGGGTCATCTCAGTGCACCAGCCCCAAGCATCCAGTATCATGCATTGAACCTGGACTGGCTATTCATTTGATATATGATATTATACATGTTTCAATGCCGTTCTCCCAAATCATCCCACCCTTGCCCTCTCCTACAGAGTCCAAAAGACTGTTCTTATACATCTGTGTCTCTTTTGCTGCCTTACATACAGGAATATCTTTATCATCCTTCTAAATTCCATAAATATGTGTTAGTATACTGTATTGGTGTTTTTCTTTCTGGCTTGCTTCACTATATATAATTGGCTCCAGTTTCATCCACCTCATTAGAACTGATTCAAATGAACTCTTTTTAATGGCTGAGTAATACTCCATTGTGTATATGTACCATGGCTTTCTTATCCATTTATCTGCTGATGGACATCTAGGTTACTTTCATGTCCTGGCTATTATAAACAGGGTTGCGATGAACATTGGGGTACACGTGTCTCTTTCAATTCTGGTTTCCTTGGTGTGTATGCCCAGCGGTGGGTTGCTGGGTCATAAGGCAGTTCTATTTCCAGTTTTTAAAGGAATCTCCACACTGTTCTCCATAGTGGCTGTACTAGTTTGCATTCCCACCAACAGTGTAGGATGGTTCCCTTATTTTACTTTTAAAGCTCATTAAAATAGGATGACATATTCAATGAGTTCAAACTTAGCATGCAGTATGGGCAGTATGCTTTTGATGCTGCTCTTTTACCTTCAAGCCTGGGAAAAATAATATCCCAAGGACAGGCATATGCCACATTCTCTGTTTCTTCCTAGAACAGAGCCAGAGCAATGATAGGAACACTTTGTATTGAGAACAGGGGCTTCCTTTAACTAAACAGTGCCACTGGATGTTCTTTGCTCTGCCTCCTGGCCCTTTCCAATGCAAAACTCTTCCTAGCTAATCCCTGGGATTAGTCAGGTGGCCAAAAGCAGGACTGCTTCTTTCTAATGCCAGAATGAATAAGCCAATCAGGGCACAGGGGCTTGCAGCTGAATGATGCAGAGCCCTTCATTTATGGTGGGAGGGCAACTCAGGGTTCTCTGTTCCTCTAGTTATTTGAAACTTGGAGAAAGCTGTGTTGTGTCATTCTACTTTCCTGGGAAACATGCCCACCTTTCCAGCCTGCTGCTACCGCTACTAAGTCACTTCAGTCGTGTCCAACTCTGTGCGACCCCATAGACGGCAGCCCACCAGGCTCCTCCATCCCTGGGATTCTCTAGGCAAGAATACTGGAGTGGGTTGCCATTTCCTTCTCCAAGTTCGGTTCAGTTAAGTCACTCAGTCATGTCTGACTCTTTGCAACCCCATGAACTGCAGCACGCCAGGCCTACCTGTCATTCACTAACTGCCCAAGTTTACCCAAACTCACGTCCATTGAGTCAGTGATGCCATCCAACCATCTCATCCTCTGTCATCCCCTTCTCCTACTGCCTTCAATCTTTCCCAGCATCAGGGTCTTTTCTAATGAATCAGTTCTTTGCATCAGGTAGACAAAGTATTGAAGTTTCAGCTTCAGCATCAGGCCTTCCAATGAATATTCAGGACTGATTTCCTTTACGAAGGACTGGTTGGATCTTCTTCCTGTCCAAGGATCTCTAAATACTCTTCCCCAACATCACTGTTCAAAAGAATCAGTTCTTTGGCACTCAGCTTTCTTTATCCATACATAACTACTGGAAAAACCATAACTTTGACTAGATGGACGCTTTTTGGCAAAGTAATGTCTCTGCTTTTTAATATGCTGTCTAGGTTGGTCAAAGCTTTTCTTCCAAGGAGCAAATGCCTTTTAATTTCATGGCTGCAGTCACTATCTGCAGTGATTTTGGAGCCCAAAGAAATAAAGTCTGCCACACTTTCCATTGTTTCCCCATCTATTTGCCTTGAAGTGATGGAACCAGATGCCATGATTTTAGTTTTCTGAATGTTGAGCTTTAAGCCAAATTTTTAACTCTCCTCTTTCACTTTCATCAAGAGTCTCTTAAGTCCTTCTTCACTTTCTGCCATAAGGGTGGTGTCATCTTCATATCTGAGGTTATTGATATTTTCCCCAGCAATCTTGAATACAGCTTGTGCTTCATTCAGCCCAGCATTTTTCATGATGTACTTCTGCATACAAATTAAATAAGCAGAGTGACAGTATACAGCCTTGACAGTGCTTTATTCAGCCCAGCATTTTTCATGATGTACTCTGCATACAAATTAAATAAGCAGGGTGACAATATACAGCCTTGACATAGTCCTTTCCCAATTTGCAACCAGTCTGTTATTTCATGCTCAGTTCTAACTATTGCTTCCTGACCTGCATACAGATTTCTCAAGAGGCAGGTCAGGTGGTCTGGTGCTCCCATGTCTTTAAGAATTTTCCAGAGTTTATTGTGATCCACACAGTCAAAGGCTTTGACATAGTCAATAAAGCAGAAGTAGATATTTATTTGGAACTCTCTTGCTTTTTCAATGATCCAACAAATGTTGGTAAATTGCTGGCTCCCTCTACTTTTTCTGATTCCAGCTTGTACATTTGGAAGTTCACTGTTCACCTACTGTTGAAGCCTGGCTTGGAGAATTTTGATCATTACTTTACTAGCATGTGAGATGAGTGCAATTGTGTGGTAGTTTGAGCGTTCCTCAGAATTCCCTTTCTTTGAGATTGAAATGAAACTCTCCTTTTCCAGTCCTGTGGTCACTGCTGAGTTTTTCAAATTTGCTGGCATATTGAGTGTGGCACTTTCACAGCATCATCATCTAGGATTTGAAATAGCTCAACTGGAATTCCAACACGTCCACTAGCTTTGTTCGTAGTGATGTTTCCTAAGGCCCACTTGACTTCACATTCTAGAGTGTCTGACTCTAGATGAGTGATCACATCATTGTGATTATCTGGGTGGTAAAGATCTTTTTTTGTGTAGTTCTTCTATGTACTCTTGCCACCTCTTCTTAATCTTCTGCTTCTGGTAGGTCCATACCATTTCTCTCCTTTTTTGAGCCCACCTTTGCATGGAACATTCCCTTAGTATCTCTGTTTTTTTAAGAGATCTCTAGTCTTTCCCATTCTATTGTTTCCCTCTATTTCTTCACATTGATTGCATAGGAAGGCTTTCTTATCTCTCCTTGGTATTCTTTGGAACTCTTCATTGAAATGAGTATATCTTTCCTTTTATTCTGTGCCTTTCACTTCTCTTCTATTGACAAATATTTGTAAGGCCTCCTCAGACAACCATTTTGCCTTTTTGTATTTCTTCTCTTTGGGGGTGGTCTTTATCCCTGCTTCCTGTACAATGTCACAAACCTCCATCCATAGTTCTTCAGGCACTTTGTCTATCAGATCTAATCCCATGAATGTATTTGGCAGTTCCACTGTATAATCAGAAGGGATTTGATTTAGGTCATACCTGAATGGTCTAATAGTTTTCCCTACTTTGTTCAATTTAAGTCTGAATTTGGCAATAAGGTGTTTATGTTCTTTGCTACAGTCAGCATCCAGTCTTGTTTTGGCTGACTGTATAGATCTTCTCTATCTTTAGCTCAAAAGAATATAATCAACCTGATTTCACTATTGACCATTTGATGATGTCCATATGTAGTCTTCCCTTGTGTTGTTGGAAGAGGGCTTTTGCTATAATCAGTGCATTCTCTTGGCAAACCCTATTAGCCGTTGCCCTGCTTCATTCTGTACTCCAAGGCTAAATTCGTCTGTTACCTCAGGTATTTTCGACTTCCTACTTTTACATTCCAGTCCCCTATAATGAAAAGGACATCTTTCTTTGGTGTTAGTTCTAGAAGGTCTTGTAGGTCTTCATAGGACTGTTCAGCTTCTGCTTCTTCAGCATTACTGGTTGGGGCATAGACTTAGATTACCATGATATTGAATGGTTTGCCTTGGAAATGAACAGAGTTTATTCTGTCATTTGTCAGATTGCATCCAAGTACTGCATTTCAGACTCTTTTGTTGAGTCTGTTGGCTACTCCATTTCTTCTAAGGAATTCTTGCCCACAGTAGCAGATATAATGGTTATCTGAGTTGAATTCACCCATTCCAGTCCATGTTAGTTCTCTGATTCCTAAAATGTCGATGTTTACTCTTGCCATCTCCTGTTTGACTACTTCTAATTTGCTTTGATTCATAGACTTAACATTTCTGGTTCTATGCAATATTGTTCTTTACAGTATCAGACTTTATTTCCATCACCAGTCACATTCACAGCTTGGTGATGTTTTTACTTTGGCTCTGTATCTTCATTCTTTTTGGAGTTATTTCTCCACTGATCTCCATTAGCATATTAGGCATCTACTGACCTGGAGAGTTCATCTTCCAGTGGCCTATATTTTTGCATTTTCATATTGTTCATGGGATTCTCAAAGCAAGAATACTGAAGCGATTTGCCATTCCTTTCTCCAGTGGACCACGTTTTGTCAGAACTCTCCACCATGACTCGTTCATCTTGGGTGGCCCTACACGGCATAGCTCATAGTTTCATTGAGTTAGACAAAGCTGTGTTTCATGTGATCAGATTGGTTAGTTTCCTGTGATTTTTGTTTTCAGTCTGTCTGCTCTCTGATGGAGAAGGGTAGGAGACTTATGGAAGCTTCCTGATGGGAAAGACTGACTGAGGAGGAAACTGGGTCTTATTCTGATTGGCAGGGCCATGTTCAATAAATCTTTAATCCAATTTTATGTTGATGGTTGTGTTCCCTTCCTATTATTTACCTGGTCCAAATTATGGTCAAGGTAATGAAGGTAATGGTGACCTCCTTCAAAAGTTCCCATACGTGCATTGCTACACTCAGTGACTCCAACCCCACAGCAGGCCACCACTGATGCATGCCTCTGCTGGAGACTTCTAGGAACTTACAGTCCAGTCTGGGTCAGTCTTTTGTGGGGTCACTGCTCCTTTCTCCTGGGTCCTGGTGCACATAAGGTTCTGTTTGTGCCCGCCAAGAATTTGTTTACCAGTTCTGTGTAAGTTCTGGTGTTTTTTTTGGTGGAATTAATGGTGATCTCCTCCAAGCAGGCTTATGCCATACCCAACTCTGCTGCATCCAGAGTCCCTGTCCCTGTACCAATCCACTGCTGACCCATACCTCCACAGGAGACACTCAAACACAGTTCTGTCTTAGTCTCTGTGGGGGTCTTTGTATCCTGGGTCCTGGTGCACATAAGGTTCTGTTTGTGCCCGCCAAGAATTTGTTTACCAGTTCTGTGTAAGTTCTGGTGTTTTTTTTGGTGGAATTAATGGTGATCTCCTCCAAGCAGGCTTATGCCATACCCAACTCTGCTGCATCCAGAGTCCCTGTCCCTGTACCAATCCACTGCTGACCCATACCTCCACAGGAGACACTCAAACACAGTTCTGTCTTAGTCTCTGTGGGGGTCTTTGTATTCTGGTGCACACAAGGTTGTTTTGCTTAAGCCCTCTGAGAATTGCTGGCGCATATGGGGTTTGATTCTAAACATGATTGCACCCCTCCTACCATCTTGCTGGGGCTTATCCTTTGTTCTTGGATATGAGGTATTTCCTCACAGTCACTCATTTACTATTCAGCCACCCCTCCAGTGCCTAGCATATTGCTGGAGCTTCTTTGCCCTTGGACATGGGGTATCTCCTCACAGCTGCTCCCATGCCACGCACCCAAGCTATATCTCCAATGGACATCTCTAGAGATGACTTAGCTATGTATGTTTGGACTTAAAGGTGTAAGTGCAGGCCTTCCTCTTTTAGAACTACACCTCTTACACCACACCCATAGGAAATAGAATGTACCAGTAAATGAACTCAGACTTTTTCAAAAAAACAAAATTAACATAGGGAACAAATATGTAAGCACATAGAATTTAATGAGTATTTTGATATTTCAAACATAATAAAGTTTTTTTTTTCATTTTCTGTTTGGATACTTCAAAACCAATATTCTCTAAAAAGTATTATTTTTTCCCAGTTTTATTGAGGAACAATTTACATACATTATTATATAACTTTAGGTAGTATAGCATGTATTAATTTCAAATTTACTCAGATGCTTTCACACTGTGGTCTTGGAGAAGACTCTTGAGAGTCTCTTGGACTGCAAAGATACCAAACCAGTCAATCCTAAAGGAAATAAATCCTGAAT
>SJYC01136243.1:0-10924 GCA_006408675.1 Madoqua kirkii
CAATTTGACCTCTGGTTCCTCTGCCTTTTCTAAACCAGCTTGAACATCTGGAAGTTCACAGTTCACCTACTGTTGAAGCCTGGCTTGGAGAATTTTGAGCATTATTTTACTAGCGTGTGAGATGAGTGGAATTGTGCAGGTCCTCAGCAGATACCAAAAATGTTGGTACCTTGATTTTGGACTTCCCAGCCTTTAGAACTAAAGGAGAAATAAATTTATACTATATATAAGCCACCTATTTTGTGCCATTTTGTTACAGCAGCCTGAACAGACTAAGACACTATGGAGACATACTCATTTAATGTTTCTCAACGTTTAAAATACAAGGCAAACAAGATTTCTTTCAGTTGAACCCATTGTTAAACTTTCAAATGGACAAATTGGAATATACCTCTATAATTTTGGCCCCTCCATTTTCAGTAGTTTCATTTTTGTATTCTTTAATAACTTCTTTCTTGGTTTCACCTATGGTTTTGGCACTTGCATCTGTGTTTTTTCCCATCATATCATTTTTGGTCTTCATTTTCCTTAACCTATTTTGTGCCATTTTGTTACAGCAGCCTGAACAGACTAAGACACTATGGAGACATACTCATTTAATGTTTCTCAACGTTTAAAATACAAGGCAAACAAGATTTCTTTCAGTTGAACCCATTGTTAAACTTTCAAATGGACAAATTGGAATATACCTCTATAATTTTGGCCCCTCCATTTTCAGTAGTTTCATTTTTGTATTCTTTAATAACTTCTTTCTTGGTTTCACCTATGGTTTTGGCACTTGCATCTGTGTTTTTTCCCATCATATCATTTTTGATCTTCATTTTCTGTCCAGCAACACAAAACAGTAAAAAGATAAATATACAGTTCAATTGGTATGTTGATTAAATGGCACAATTATTTTACCAACTGTTGTGACAGTTTATGGAAAAGCTTTAAAATACTTTCAGTGTCATTATAAACTTGAAATGGCATTAAAATGAATACTATTCCTCTTATATAAATCAAAGTTTCTCTCAGATGAAAAGCAACAGTTAGAATGCTGACCAGTAGCTACTCAGGGCCAATGCCAGCATGGGATTAAAATTTGATAAATTAATTATCTTTGATTAGAGGGGACCAGTTTACCCTTGTCATGTCTAATAATTAGCAACAGGGTTTTTGATTGAAGAGCCTCCATTGGTAATAATTATGAATAATACTAAGTTAGGGATAGCACCAATTTAAATACATTTAAAAGAGATCACTTGGGGATATTAGTGATTCAGTATTTAGGGCTACACGTTTTAGAATGATTTGAGTCATGATTTCTTTGCAAGAAAGCTCTTTGCCCTAAGTGCGTATGTGGTAGAAAGAGCACTGGATTAAGGGGCCAGCAAACACGTATTTTAATTCTGGATCTGTTTTTTGCTTGATGTGACCTTGAGCAAAAGCATAAATTACTCTGTGTTTATTTTTTCAAATGTAAGAGAGAGTAATACCACCAACCTACCAGGATGTTGTAAGAAGCAAATGATAAAACATATGTGAAATTACATTGGAAACTGTAAAATGCAATGTAGATATATTATTATCCTTTTAACACATGAGAAACTGAGAGCCAAGGAGGGTGAAGTGTTTTTATATTATGTTTTTTTCTAGCATTTTTTTTAAAGAAGAAATGAACAGTGTTTACTATTTTAACAACTTGTATGTTGAGTATTTAATTTTATAAATAGTGACCTTGAAATGTGAAACAGAAAAAAAAAAACCAAATAGAAACTTTCTCTTCTGGTGTCATTTACTATGATTAGTGAAACTATGGCCATAGTTTTAGCAAGGTCTTTTGATCAAGGATTTTAAAGAATTTTATGAATACAACTGTAATATAGTTTCTTCAATCACTAAATTACGGGATTAAGTGATTTCTAACATTTCTGCTAGCCTTAATGTTTTATGATGTTAAGAATTCAACCCAAAGCCAGTGCTCTATGACAACCCAGAGGGGTGAGATGGGGACAGAGAGGGGTTTAAGAGGGGACATATATCATATGTATACCTATGGTTGATTCATGTTAATGTATGGCAGAAAACACTATATCATAATGTAATTGTCCTCCAATAAAAATAAAACAAAATTAAAGAATTACAACTATCTTTAAAAAATCAACAATGCCTCAATAAAGAATTCTAAAAAGAAATAAAATCATATTATATTCACAAACATTTACATGTAAATAAAGGTAAATATAGGGGGAAAAGTAACCTTAATATTGAGGCTGTCTCTATTTTTAATATATTTCTAGCCACAATACCAGAGCATAGAAGCCTATATAAAATCAATTGTGTGCATTTGAAAATAATGTATGTGAAAGCACTTTACAAATTGTTCAGTATTATCAAACGTTGCTGTTACTGCTGCTAAATCACTTCAGTCATGTCTGACTCTGTGAGACCCCATAGACGACAGCCCACCAGGCTCCGCTGTCCCTGGGATTCTCCAGGCAAGAACACTGGAGTGGGTTGTCATTTCCTTCTCCAATGCATGAAAATAAAAAGTGAAAGTGAGGTCACAGACTGAGCAACCCCATGGACTGTAGCCTACCAGGCTTTTCGGTCCATGGGATTTTCCAGGCAAGAGTACTGGAGTGGGATGCCATCGCCTTCTCTGATTATCAAACGTTAGTTACTATTATTATCACAAAACATTACTTTGGTTACTACAGTTTATACCTTATGTTTTCCCAGGAATATTGGTATTGTAACTGTATGAATTCAAAAGCATGTACATTTTATGGCCCTATCCAACTAAATTTTTGTTTTGTCTCTTCCTAGGGAAAATGTCCATACACAATAGAAAACCACAGAACACAAACAAATACTTCCTACTCAAAGGGCTAACATGTACCATATGGTATGATGTATAATGTAATATGGGGCTTCCCTGGTGGTTTAGTGGTAAAGCATCTGCCTGCTGATGTTGGAGAGGCAGGTTTGATCCATGGGTTGGGAAGAATTTTATGGCCCTATCCAACTAAATTTTTGTTTTGTCTCTTCCTAGGGAAAATGTCCATACACAATAGAAAACCACAGAACACAAACAAATACTTCCTACTCAAAGGGCTAACATGTACCATATGGTATGATGTATAATGTAATATGGGGCTTCCCTGGTGGTTTAGTGGTAAAGCATCTGCCTGCTGATGTTGGAGAGGCAGGTTTGATCCATGGGTTGGGAAGATCCCCTGGAGAAGCAAATGACAATCCACTCCAGTATTCTTGCCTGGGAAATCCCATGGATAGAGGAGCCTGGAGAGCCATAGCCCATGGTGTTGCAAAATAGTCGGGCACGACTTAGCAACCAAATCACAACAACAACAAATAATGTAATATATGACTAACTGAAAAGAAAACAAAGCAAAATGATCAACTTGTATGCCTTTCCAAAAAACCATTTCTGAAGAAAATAACAGTATATTTAGAAATGAAAATATAGCCCTTTCTTGGAAATCAACAAAGCAATTCTTTAGTTAAAAGGAAGAAGCTCTCTCTAGATCTTAAACACAATACCATCCTAAGTCCCAAGAAGTTTGGAGCTTTCAATACCTACTATTTCTGAGAGAGACCACTGGCATGCCATATTGGTACTCATATGGTACAAATACATTAAGAAGCATTTAAGTTTTAGTTGTTTATGTGTCAATTTTATAAAATAAGTGATTTTTTTCAGACAGACTCTAAAACTAAAGAAACTCACCTCTTGCTTCATATCACCTTGACCTGCAGCCTATACAGGGGAGAAAACCACACAGAAATAAGGTTGTTGATATAATGTATAGATCTGAAAATATTGCCTATAGATTGCAGTCTGGAATATAACAGTTTATGACTTTTTCCTGAATTTCTGCTCAAGTAGCCACCCGTTATTGCCTAGTAGCATGCTATCTACTAACGTGCAAAAGTACACCAAGATGCAAATGAATTCCCAAGACATGTTTATATAACTGATAGTCAATTTTATCCTTTTGTATAAACTGTATCTCCTAAAAACAAACTTTAATTTTAAAAACCACCTGTTGTAGCCCATGTTAAAGCCAAAAAAGGATGAGAGAGGGCGAGCAGAATGAAGGGCGGAGCTTCATACGATTTCCCCGTCTGTTTAGCCTCATGCTTGAGATGTAATTGTACTTAACTGACGCTCGCTTATCGCCTCCAAGTTCTGCAGACATGAACTACAATCCCCACAATGCTTTGCGGCAGCGGGGGTTACCTCTTTGTTACAACGTCAGCGCGTTTTATTGAGAAGCCGGCTGTGGATTTTAAAACTTCCCGCCACTACCTGCTACAAGGTTGCTGTCAGTTTTGTAAAATCGCAAGATCCATTGCACAAGCCTAGAAAAGCGCAGCGGCGGGAATCACAGAAAGGGGGTTGCTGATTAGAAACCATTGCTTTCTGTCCTTTTAGACTGGGAATTACTAAGCTATTGCACGAGTCATACAGCTTCAGAGCACCAGGGAATTTCAGTCTTATTCCTATTTCTAAAAACAGGGAAGACAAACGAATAGAGAGGAATAATACTTTAAAAAATCACAACACCTTACGCACAGTATTTTACAATTTTATCAAGCAACAAAACAGTGATCGATTTCACTTCTAAGGGACCCCACTCCCCAACAAACAAACAAACAAACAAATAAACACCGAGTGTGAATTTCTTTCTTGTCCAAGAGAGGAGTCATGATTTCTTAAGTGAGGGTATGCAGGAGACCAGGAGGAGCCTGGTAGGCTGCAGTCCATGGAGTCGCCAAGAGTCGGACATGACTGAGTGACTTCACTTTCACTTTTCACTTTCATGCATTGGAGAAGGAAATGGCAACCCACTCCACTATGCTTGCCTGGAGAATCCCAGGGACAGAGGAGCCTAGTGGGCTGACATTTATGGGGTCGCAGAGAGTCAGACACGACTGAAGCAACTTAGCAGCAGCAGCAACAGCAGCCCTTGAATAGCTCCTATCAATTCTGGGAGGGATTGGAGGCAGGAGGAAAAAGGGATGACAGAAGAAGAGATGACTGGATGGCATCACTGACTCGATGGACATGAGTTTGAGTGAACTCCAGGAGTTGGTGATGGACAGGGAGGCCTGGCATGCTGCAATTCATGGGGTCGCAGATTCGGACACGACTGAGCGACTGAACTGAACTGAACTGAAAGTGAGCAAATCCACGCTACCCCAAGATCAGGAATAGTTTATCTGACGCATTCCTCTTATCATTCTTCCACCTTTAGACAGTGAGCTTGGAGAGTCTCAGACCTCTTGGGCCTAAAGTTTCTATTACAACGGTGAATCTTTACCTTCTCCAGGACAGTTTGAAGTCTGCGCCGCCTAATGGCGCAGGATTACCACTGCAAAGCCATCTGGCTTGACAAGAAGTGGAGGAGGGAAAAAAAAGAAAAAGAAAACGGGAAGAACAAAGGCAAATAAATATGGGAGAAAGCCATGGCCTTCGTTCCCCCAAACGGGACGGTTTCCAGAGGAAATCTGGAAGCTGAGGAGGAAATTAGTGCCTGAAAGTGTGGTTGGGAGAAGAGTTCTCCAATAGGGTAAGCGGAGGAAAGGGGGTGGGGTAGGAAGCGACAGCACAGCGCTATGGCTGTTTGTAATTCAGCACGGAGACACCTCTCAAGCGATTCTTTCGCTTAAACAAAACAAGCCAAAAGTGAACTACTAGTTGCGTGAAAGACCATCCTCAACCTTATACTAACCGATATTTGCCCTTCCCTCCCCTTAGGCACCTCACAAAATCGAACTAGAAGCCAAAATGCTTTTTTAAAAAGTCTCTGCCAATTAGGAAATATGTATTTCAGTCGCCAATACCCCTTCTATCTTCCTATTTCACTTACCTTTCTTTTGGGCATTGTTGCAGCTCTCTATAGATCTTAGCAGTCAGAAGAAAAAAAGACGAGAGCGGTCTCTATACGACCGCTCAGAGAACAACTGAGTTTTCAATGAACTAATTAAAGTACGACCTGTACTTGCCTTAAAAAAAAAAAAAAAACACTCTCGTTATTGGCAACATTAAACGCACCAAGACACAACCAAGCTACGTGAGTGGTTAGCAGGAGTGGGAGCCAAATTGGAGTGACAGGCTGTCAGACCAATAAGAGGAGTGACCAGCCCGGGGGGCGTGGCCCACGGACTCTCGAAGCCCTCGAAGGCTTCCAGCTCCTACTGCTGGTGGGTTAGAGGAGCACCTTGACTTAGTGGACTGAAAGGTCTGAAGCATAAATCTGACGGGAAAGCTGGGATTGTCCTTATCCGTTCTCTCTCTCTCTCTCTCTTTTTTCCCTTTATGTAGTAATAACAGGAGAAAATCGCTACACTTGCTTTCTCCACGGTCACCAAAAGTTTCTTCCTGGAAGAAAAGTGCTTTTCAGACAGGACTGGGCCTAGGCTCCAATCTTTCCATTCTACCGTTGGCAGGAGGATGTAGATGACATGAGAGGAGTACTCTTTCAGAAAATAGAAAAGAGTGGAGCTGTTTCTCAGGTTGTGGAGACTGTGCCACACCAGAATTGTGGTCCTGGCAGGATCAGGGTGCCAAAACGGGGCATCTTTAGCAGATGGAGAACCTCAAAACTTGAAACTGTAAGAGCAAGAGGAACCTGAAGGTGGGTACATCTGATAGATACCACTATCCCACTTGGTGGGAGTTCACCAAGAATTCAGTGGTCCTCTGTGTGAGGTAATAAAGACTATCTAAAGGAAAAAGGCTGATACAGTGGATTATGAATCCAAAGGTGGCATTTAGTGAAGGAACTCGGGAAGATACCATACATGAAAGTGTTTAGGGCACAGAGCCTGGACTCGGATAAAGCCATTAAAGCACTCACTTCTGGTGCAAATTTAAGGATGCACCCCAGACTCAGGAGATTAGGATGAGGCCATTGAGGTGAATCATCAAGGATAGAGTGCATGTATTCTAAGTCGTTTCAGTCTTGTCCGATTCTTTCCGACTCTATGGACTGTAGCCCTCCAGGCTTCTCTGTCCATGGGATTCTCAGGCAAGAATACTGGAGTGGATTCCCATGCCCTCCTCCAAGGGATCTTCCTGACCCAGGGATGTAACCTGCATTGGGAGGCAAGTTCTTTACCACTAGCGCCACTTGGGAAGTCCCACAAGTGTAAGGTAAGATCTTGTTTTTATTTAAAATTGATATTTTATCATAGAATTAAAAAAAACTTTAATTAGCTCTTTAAAGTAGTGCATTAAATATTTATCTTTATTATTGAGTTTTGGGGTGCCCCTTATAATTTGTACCTGAGTGCTCCCTAACCTCACCCTAGTCCTAGTTATCTTTAGGTGGCTTTCTACTCTAAAAGAGGCTTTGATTTGCTTTCCAAAGGTAGTTAGTTAGTGAGCCCTAAAGTTTGTTAGAATGGGAGTGTAGATTGGTGAATAAGGTCCTTGAAAATAATAATGGACAAAAATGTAGAATTTTGAACTAGTTTCTCAGAATGCCTTGGTTTGGACCGTGAAGAAAGCTGAGCATCGAAGAACTGATGCTTTTGAACTGTGGTGTTGGAGAAGACTCTTGAGAGTCCCTTGGACTGCAAGGAGATCCAAAGAGTCCATTCTAAAGGAGATCGGTCCTGGGTGTTGTTTGGAAGGAATGATGCTAAAGCTGAAACTCCAGTACTTTGGCCACCTCATGCGAAGAGTTGATTCATTGGAAAAGACTCTGTGGCTGGGAGGGATTGGGAGGCAAGAGGAGAAGGGGACAACAGAGGATAAGATGGCTGGATGGCATCACTGACTCGATGGACGTGAGTTTGAGTGAACTCCAGGAGTTAGTGATGGACAGGGAGGCCTAAGGAGGCCTGGCGTGCTGCAATTCATGGGGTCTCAAAGAGTCAGACACGACTGAGCGACTGAACTGAACTGAACTGAACTGGGTTAACAGCTGATATCCCTATGCTGAAAGGTTGATCAAAAAAGGAAATTAACCCTTTGAACAGTTACTTAAAAGAATAAATCCATTTGTGTTCATGTGGATTAAAAATTAGAATCATCAGTTAAAAAAATATTCATAGTTGCTATAGAATACCAAATAATCCCTTCAAACTAAAATACAGTCTAAGAGAAGAACTGATCATTTTTACCATTGCCCATTCTACCCCAGCACCTACAGTGTGGAATTAAACAGATCAGGTAGTAAAGACTGACTGTAGCTCAGTTTTCTCTCCTCCAACCTCAATGTGTTCTGATTCAAGTAGGTAAATCAGAAAAACATTTAAATTTCTTCCTTTTCCCACAGTTATTGGGATCATCCCTAGAATCTCTAGATGCTTCTTTTTTATTTTTCTTTTTTTAAAAAATTATTTATTTATTTTAATTGGAGGCTAATTACAATATTGCAGTGGTTTTTGGTGAAGCCATTTTTTATTTACAAAAGTTAGAAAGTAACACAAAATTTGGATTCAATATAAGGATTGCTTCATAAGGATAAGGATAAGCATGAAAGGAATAAAAAATGTGTCAACACTGGAACACATTCAACAAATTTTCATTTAGCATTATTTTGTGAGTTGGATTTTGTATTTATGAACTAGCCTATAAAACTATAAAACTCTGAAGTATGCAAAGTTGCATCACGGTTTCTGCCCTTAAAAATTTAGGAGAAAGCAAGCAGATGCACACATATTTATAAATAAAAAAGTTTCTTGTATCATGTGAGTGGTGCAATCTAAATTTAATAATAAAACAGAAGGAAACTATCATTTAGGACTGAGAATTTTTTTTGTTGAGGAGGTAGTATTTGACTTGGCTCTGAACTATTGGATAAACTGTTACAGCAAATGCAGAGGCAGAAAAACTGTGTACTTGTTTGGGGAACAGAATGCCTAGTCCAAGTGAATGAAACAAATGATCATGAGGAATCTTGGGAGGCAAGGCTTAGTTTGAATGCAAAGGAAAAGTGTGCAGGTCAGTGGACTCTAAAATTCCTCTTAAGTTTGTCAGCAATTTTTCTTTTTGGTCAATTTCCCTTTCTTCTGGTCTAACCTGTTGCATCTGTGGTTTGTAACTTATCCTATTGAAAAAATAGTCATGCATGCATAAGTAAATTTTCTAAGGTTGAAATATTTCTCTAATTTCTGAACACCACCCTCATGTTCTTCTTTTCAGTTATTAACTATGATAGTCTTTTGTAGAAACCAGTCTGTCCTAGGCTTTTTTCCTTTGCTATATTATTACCTCCGATTGCAGCCCTATTCTCATACCTTTGCTTATCAAATGTCTATCAAATAGTTCAGACCCAAGTAAAATTACCACTTCTTTGACAGAAGTCTTCTCCTATCATTTCAGTCCTAAAAGATTCTACCTTCTTGTTAAACTATAGACTTTAAATTATATCACTCATATGACTCAAGCAAGTTTTGATATTTTCCACCAACCACTATCATACAACATCATGTTGGCTTAAAACTGTATATACTTATTTTCCTTGCATAAATATTTTGTAAGCACTCTGCTCTCTCGCTCTCGCTCTCGCTCTCGCTCTCGCTCTCGCTCTCGCTCTCGCTCTCTCTCTCTCTCTCTCTCTCTCTCTCTCTCTATATATATATATATATATATATACCTGTAGAATTCCTTAACTTTAAAACTATTTTTCTAAAATTGAGAAATTATTCCTTAAGTAATTTTTTTTAAATGAAAGTTGCTCAGTCATGTCCAACTCTTTGTGATCCCATGAAATTCTCCAGGCCAGAATACTGTAGTGGATAGCCTTTCCATCCAGGGAGTCTTCCCAACCCTGGGATTGAACCTAGGTCTCCTGAATTGCAGGTGGATTCTTTACCAGCTGAGTCACAAGGGAAACCCAACAATACTGGAGTAGGTAGCCTATCCCTTCTCCAGAGGATCTTCCCGACCCAGGAATTGAACTAGAATCTCCTGTATTGCAGGCAGATTCGTTACCAACTGAGCCATCAGGGAAGCCCTAAGTAAAATTTTTATGTTTATATAATTGTCACAGTAAGAGTTTTATAAATTGAGAAATTATTCCTTAAGTAATTTTTTTTAAATGAAAGTTGCTCAGTCATGTCCAACTCTTTGTGATCCCATGAAATTCTCCAGGCCAGAATACTGTAGTGGATAGCCTTTCCATCCAGGGAGTCTTCCCAACCCTGGGATTGAACCTAGGTCTCCTGAATTGCAGGTGGATTCTTTACCAGCTGAGTCACAAGGGAAACCCAACAATACTGGAGTAGGTAGCCTATCCCTTCTCCAGAGGATCTTCCCGACCCAGGAATTGAACTAGAATCTCCTGTATTGCAGGCAGATTCGTTACCAACTGAGCCATCAGGGAAGCCCTAAGTAAAATTTTTATGTTTATATAATTGTCACAGTAAGAGTTTTATTGGCTCATTTAAAAAATATATTAGCTTATTTCTCTTTCTAAATTAGTTATTTATGATGGGAGTGTTCTCTGTGCACTTGAGAAGAAATGATAGATAACTAATAAAAATCTACTATATAGCACAAGGAACTCTACTCAGTGCTCTGTGGTGACCTAAATGTGAAGGAAATCCAAAAATGAGGAAATATATGTATACATATAGCTGATTTACTTTGCTGTACAGAAGAAATTAACACAACAGTGTAAAGCAAGTATAGTCTAATAAAAATTTTCAAAACAAATTGTTTATTAATGACAGTGAAGGTTGATTGCTGGACAATTCTCCACAGGACTCCCTAATTTCCCCTGGGTATTAAACATGCCTATTGCCACTATCAAAACTTACATTAGCTGTAGCATGCCCATTTAGTAATCATTGGGAAATGACACAGGAAGATATGAAAAATTATAAAGGAAAAATACCAATATTAAAACATTTGAGATAGAGAATTCAAGAGAAAGTGTTAAGTGTTTATGAGAAAAGGGTT